>JASXSY010002582.1:0-41452 GCA_034509805.1 Sipha maydis
GGCGGAATTAGTATTTCTTCACGATGAATGCTATTTTTCTTACAATCCGTATAATCTTATAATTCTTAGTGTACAATTTCGAGGTAATATACACTAATAAATTGGGGTTTAAATGTTCAGAAAAATCACTTGTGTTATGTGCAAGTATTTTGTTTACTCGCTAGAAAATCATGAGCTCCTTTAGTCACTTCTTTATAAATACTCGTTATGATAAAACATGAAAGCTAGGTTTTAATATATTCATTTTTTTTATTAACATGCACATTAAAATTATTAAAATTGTAAACTAAAATATGTATTTCGTAATATTAAAAAAATAGTTTACACATATAATAGTATCTACAGTTATAAATATTCTTAATATTATTTTTTAATACGTCATAGTAGTTTACACTATTAGAATTTAGAATCCCTAGTCTTCTAATTGTAATCGTTTTTTTTTCTAGTAAATTCACTGTCACTATCTAGAAGTCAATCTTTATGAACACTTAATATTACTAAGCCGTATAGTCTAGATTCGGCAATTTCAAAACGCATATAATTTTTAACTCTTTTAAGATTTAGAATGACCTTTTAGTGGTGGCTGTATAATTTGGTAGCGTAGCAAATATTTGTAAGATTTTTATGTTTGGGAAAAATTATTTATTTAGTATTTAATTCATAATTACACTAATAATTATACAGCATACATGACGATTTCTGATATCTAACTAATATATAATACTAAAAAAATTCAATAATAGTTTCAGCCACCTAATACCGTCTCCTTAAATTCACCACTGTAAATTACATATATAGATATTATTATAGTATTTATTTTACTTATTACGTAATTGCTTAAGTTTTTTTTTTTTTTTTGATTCGATATTTTTTTGACATTTTATACTATCTAGATATTGTTATATTTTCATTTGGACTTCTCAAATCGTCTTTTAGTTCGAACTCAGGTTTGCTTTAAAAACGTTATTTTAGATTGTTCAATTTAAAAGCTTGTCTAATGTAGAATTAATTATATTTTCATAATAATTTGTGTAACCGAAAAAGTATTGAAAGTAATAGTTTAAATGTATCTAAATATTAACAGACAAAAAATATTTATATCATAATATAATAACTTACTTAATCAATAAAATCAATCATATTTTATTTTAATAATTTTAGAATGATGTTTTAAATATATATATATATATATATATATATATATATATATATATATATATATTATTAATGGGCATAATCAGTATACGTATTAAATTTCAAAGTATACCCAAAATATACTATGTGTAAGTATCGTTCATTCTCAACGACAGTTCGAGTTTGATAATCGCTAACATACTTGTTATAATACTCAGAAAAACGATTTATTCTGTAGTCGTTGAATAAGACATTATAATTGTCGTGAATAACCCGTGTTGTTTTGTTATTCCTCATAATTCTTACATTATATTGCCCTCGACATGTAAATAAAACCATTATGTACGTTTTCAAGAATGCAAGTGTGTGTTTGTATTTTAAAGTTTATGTCACCATCATAGTGGCACCTGATAATAATTATTATGTTTAGCCCCATCGCCTTTTCCTCTTAGTTGACACCATAAAGGCTATCTGTAGTAATTATTTCATATAATATGATTATGCAATAAATATTATTTTTCATATAACGATTTATTCCTTTTAACGGTAAAAATATATAACGGTGGGACTCTGCATTAGGTTATTCATTATGTAAAAAAAAAATTTGTTAAAGAAAAAAGAGAATCGTTATTGACTCACTTTCTTCTTAAAATCGTACGTGCTTAACACTTAAACGTCATAAATAAATATTTACTCTGTATTTTATGTCATTATAAACTAATGAAACATGTTTCCTCTATGAATATCAAATCATAAAAGCTTTTGTCTCGTCATTTACTATTTACATAATTTGTTGTTATAATAAAAGTCTGTTCATATAATTTTTATCCGTCAATGAAGATATTTTAACATAATTTATTATTCAAAATAATTGAATACACTTTTCGGATTTACGAATATTTTCAATTACTATTTATTAAGTTAATTTTATTTTTTCTGTAAAAAATTTTAAATCAGCCAACATTTACATCATGTTTAAAAATCCAAAAATAAAAAAAGCCTAAATAGTATTTTTTATAAAAGTTTAAACTATTTACAGAAAAATGTTGTTTATATTCGAAAAATTTAGTTTGTGAAATTTAGTGACATCGTCACATCAATATTTTTTAAAAATTTCTATTTAGTATTACATTATTTTTCAATTTTATCTTTTGTAATTACAGTATTTACAATTTTTCAATAAATTTAGGTTGACATTTTGAGCTCATAATATATTATTAATAACTAAATTAAAAATTTTGTTTTTTCTTTATTATTATGTAAATTATAATAATAATTATATTGTTAGATTTAGTTAATTGTTTACTTAACATTTATACATCCATCAAGTAAAACCATTACATTAAATATTACGTAATGCTACTGAATATAAGAGTCAATATGGGAACAAAAATGTAAATTATATTTTTTTTTTTTTGTATTTGAATTCAATCTAACAGTTTTATTTATTTAGACTTGATTTACTAATTGTAGTAATTTTTTATAGACTGTAAAATTAGATACTCGTTAACAATCTCTATTTTAATGAGTACTCTGAAAGTATTCTAAAGGGAATTATAGCTTTTATATGTAACTTTAGTACTTTTCCAGTTGGAGGAGTGTAATTGAGATACAATTGGTAACTTTTATTATAAAAAAAGTGTTCTTAATTTAATTGTATATAATTACTTTGAATTCGAATATACATTTATACAGATTTAAATGACTAGTAGTTATTATGACAAATGGGGATACCTAATTATTTAATTAAAAAAGTTAAATATTACAAGTAGTTAGTTAAAGAATAGGTCCTTAATAATGAAAAGCATTCCAGAAAATTCAAAATACTTAGGAAAGTATTTATATTTTATTATACTAAGGACACATTTTTTTAAAAATATACTTTCCAAATAAAATGTATTTTTAGTTATCAAAATATCTTATTACAAGTGTTTAAGAAAACAATTATTTTTGTATTTTAATTCATAAATAATACCCATTTGTTACAGAAACGTTAAATAATATAAGTTTATCAAGATGTTGATTATCAACTTGTAACATTTTAGAAAATTAGCACTAAAGGTTTGAATAAATAAACAATTAATGAAATTACCTACTTTAAAAACAGTCAAATATTTTTTAGAACTATTGTTTGATGTATCGTTCTAAAGCATTTTTATTGTAATCTGAGTAAGTATAAAAAGCACAAAGTTTTGCATTACTTATAATATTACCATAATTTGATACTTAGTCAACTTACCAATGTTCTAAAAAGTCGAGAAATTAAATTGTTTGTTATTACGACTTTTGGAGTATTAAACTGCAATTTAATTCACTTGAGAATGAAGAATGAAAATACTTATTAAGATCAAAGTTTTTTATGGAGAACTTATCAATTTTGCCCAATTGATCAATAAACTAAAAAGAAAAAAAACTATAAAAACACACAAATACTTTTGATGTTCTCTTTTTAATTGGGCACTAATTTTTTATTCTGAATTTGTTTTTGTATTGCAAAAATATTGCAAATAATTGTATAGTTACTTGTTTTATTAAGTTCTTAACGAAGTCCGTATATTATGTCGCAGTCGATTTATAGTAGTTGTTCTTTATAACTCTTGATAAAGCCATATATAGCCATATGATTTGTTTACGATTCGGTCACGCTTTATTCACTTTTCGAGTGGTAGCACCATCATACAAAAACAAAAAAAAAGAAGAATAAAATATTGGTTGGGGGGATTTTGGGGGAGGACAACTTTCAAAATTGATCTCACATCTGAGAATACAAACGACTGTTTGGACTGACCGTTTTCTACGGAGAAAACAATACGGTGCCATTGTGTTAAGATTTAATTCAATTTCCTCGTATATAGTACATCCGCCCATGTATATTAGCAATGTCTTTCCTTTATCCGTTTTATGGAAGCGATCAATAACGCGATTGCGTGTTTAGAGATTTAAAGAGTTGGACTGTTGTAAATGGGGAAAGTTTGTTGTCGAAAAAAATAATAGTATTATAAAAATGTTATGTATTTTATTATCCGCAAAGTCGATTGAACAGCGAAAGCAGTAAAAAATAAATCACTTCAAAATCTCAAAAAATGCATTCTAAATGCATCCAAATGCATTTTATATGGCTTGAAAATGAAAATGGTTAACGCAAATATAATTTATTGGTGGTCGTCTCATAATTTTGTATTATTATACGATATTATACTTTGCAGCCGCATAGATTGTAGTTCCTTAAATCCACCACTGATTTATTTTAACTTAATATTACACCTATTACATTGCACATAATTTAAGAAAAGGTGCACATGTTGTTTTTAACTTAGTATTAATATTTAAGTGAAAAAAGTTGTGATAAAGTTGATGAAAAAATAAAAAAAAAAGCAAATACAATTTAATGTAACGTGGACGGTGTTCAGTTAGATGCATATAGTTTAACTTGATATAATCTTGAAGTTTCGATAGTAATTATTATGTATAGAGATCATTTTGTTCTGTCATAAAGATTGTACTATTTTAACTTACGAAATTTCTTATGTTTATTTTATTCACCGTTGGGTAAATATTTTCTCTATCTTGTTGTTTAAAAATATGAGTGATTATTTTAATAATGATAATTTACTTATTTCAATCTATAGTTTGTATTTAAAATTAGAATTTGTAGTTCGTATCAATAATTTATTCAAGACATATTCGTTTTAATCAAAAAAAAAAAAAAATTAGGTATTGGTACACTGGTTAAAACAAGGGTTTTCTATATTTTATGCCTTTAATTTTCGAGGCTAATTTTTGAATTGGTTTTGCATTAATTACATAAGCTTATAATGGTAATTGGAAGTATAATACTCTCGTTAAACTAAAAATGACTTTATGTTATAATGAAAGTGTAAAATAATAATATAGTACTTGAACCGTAGGGCTTCGAAATGATTTCAATGTTATAGATTATGAAAATACGTAGGATGTGTAAGGTTGCCCGATGTGAGATAAACATGCGTAGTCAGGTTAAAAAACAGCGATTTAAATATTAATAGAGAAAAATTATATCTCGTTTAGTTTTGATTGCGATATCGGTTTAGCATTAGGATAAATAGGTACATACTCATATGCGTTCTTGGCTCAATATTCGGTACGGTATATTATTTGTTTTAAGGAAGAAATTGTACGAATCGGAGTTCCGTTAAAATTAAGTTCATTCTATATAAAATACATACGATCAAACTGATATCAGTTTTAATTCATGATCGACACATTTTTCACAATTTAAGTAATGCCGTTATTAGAAGCGTCTTTTGCTATGCAGAAGCCCTTTTAGAAGCAAAAGTTCAATTATTAATTCACATTACCTATTAATTTCCGAATCATAACAAACATTTGAAATTCAAAATGATACTTTTACACCTATTTCTTTGTTCAAAAACGTATCAACGATATTAATGGAAATATGTCAAATAATAAATAATCTTGTGGCAGCCTGTTACTGTGCGTCGATAACTTGTTGGTAATCAAATTTTTCGATAAAGAAGTAATCGTCGTATTTATAGCATTTTTAACTTTAAATTGTAAATTATTTAAAATTATAACTTAAAATTTAAGACTGACAGTCAAATATTTAGTTGAAATAGGTTGCGTCGATACGTCGCAACGTAAAGATGTAAATTATATTTATCGAAGCCTCCGTCGGTCGGTGACCCCATCAGTTCGGGCTCATGTGCCCCTTTGGGTAGAGACAGCGTTGGCCGTTGTAGCTGATGGTTTATAAATTGTATATTTCTTATCATTATGACATAACCACGGAGAGGATCCAGCTTTCATTTAATGGATGTATTTTATTCGTAATTATTTTTACTGCAACGAGTGACTTCTGAGGTTTCACACTTTCACACGCGCATTTTGTCAACCGGTTGGCAATCACACACTGCAAGCTATCCCTTCAACATTGACAGTTGTTGTGTTTACGCTGCGATCTAGTGCGATTATAGAGACGACCTGGAATATTCAACTGAATCATTGTATTTGTGCGGTTTTTACGTCTATGCTTCGGCTTGAATAAGTATAGATATTTGATATAAACCAGCTCTCGCGTAAAAACATGTTAAATATTTGATACGGTCGAAATTCACGGCATGGGCAACATTATTTTATCACATAAAATATTCAGATCAATTGCACTCTTATTTTCTCATAATGATATATTATTTTTTATAATGTTGACGTGGGTTGTAAGTGTAGAGTTTTTTACTTTACAGCTACCATTTATTACTGTTACTACTACTATTGCGACTAAATATATATATATATATATATCCTTTTTAATGTCAATACAATAGTATAGTTTGTGTAGAACCTTGTTAGTGTTCAACCCGTCCTGCTGCTGCTCCGGACCCAGTAATTTAATTACCACTTCGGAGCGCCGGAATAATTAGTTTGACGCGTATTCACTAGCCCATAATGTACTCGTTCGCATTTGTATATTTTCTATCTAAAAACCAAATTGAGTTCAAGAACAATAATGCGAGGAGTTCAACGATTTTCCAAACGAAATAAAATCGAGAGCAAATAATTTGCGCGCATAACAAAACTGGATTAAAATTCGATTCAGTCAAAAATATAAGTCAGTATACTAAATTGGCCAAATATTTTATTATCAATATGATACCCAGTGCCGTATCGTCTATGCGCCATAGTATTCTTCGATGCACCTTCGGTAAAACAATATATAGAAACCTCCGTATTTTCAAACATTCAATAGACTCTTCTCCTTATCCAAACAAGATAATTATTACGTGTTTACTTATTATCCTTATAATATTGCCATATATTATAAGTTCTTTTATCTTTTAATATAACTAAAAAATCTATCTTTAACACCAGTTTCATAATATTTGATATTTTTTAATAATGGTTATAAATATATAAATAATGATTTAATATTTTTATATAATTTTATATAAATAAAAATAAGATTTCTCTAAAAAAAAAAAATTAAATAAATAAAACAAATATTTTATTTGTATATAGTCTTGAGTTTAATATTTGGTTAGTACTGTTTAGTACAGGTACCTTTTGAAGTACGGCTAAATGAAAAATAATATTAAATCTCATATTTGTTAGTCTGTGAAACGTTATAACTGTCCATGTTATACCGAGTTCATGCTGTTGCAATTTCTTGCATTCTAAACTTGTTTGTAATATATAACTATATATCATGCAAAAATACGCATAGCAATACGAAACTGTATGTTCACATAAGTGCTTGAAAATATTGTATCTATGTATGCATTTCAATATTGTTGGATAGTTTCAAAAGTACTCTGATCGCGAAAAGAAATGTAGTGTTTTTTGTATTTTTTTAACAGTACAGATACAACAAAAAAAGAAACATTTATTATGCGCAATACGTTTTGCGAAGAAATCATAAAAAAGAACAAAAGGCACGAAAAAAAAAAAACAATTATGGGTTCGACTATGGATTTGTCAAAGAAATAGAGTTGAAGCATCAAATAATTTATGTTTTGAACTAAAAAATGAATATCCATTATCATAGAAAAACTTTTCGAGAGTAGATAAATACCTTTTTCAATATTTACTAATTAAAAACTAGCATACGATTGATAAATTGCATTCAATTTCTAGCCAACATGTCAGACTGCTAGCAAGTTTGAGTATATAGGACTATTCATGTTAATTATCATGGTTCAGATTTGTTCAATTTCTTGGTCGAGAAAAAATATGTACGCGGTAAAAAGCATGCAAGAAATTTCAATAATGAGAACTTGACATTTCAGATAAAAATTTAAAAATCAAATGATGCAAAACAATATTGTATTTCCTATCACATACATGGAATTATAATTTTCTTATAAACTGCATAACTATATATGATGTATTATAAACAAATCCTTAATTTTTTTATTTTTACAAAAAAACTTAACACTATTGTAAGTTTTGCACCCTTAGCTGTTGCCCATATGCTAACCTCTATATCAAGAAAAATGCTGCACTGCGAAACCGATTTAATTAGCAATTATAAAATTATTATTATACTTATTAAAAAAATCAGCTAATTAACTTTTTTATTTTAAGCGCACTAGGAACTCACTCTCTTACTCCCTTTCTTTCACACACACATACACATAGAAACACATGTATATTTGCGTCGAGATATCTAGCTGTTTTTAATAACGAGTGAAACCAGACTTAACACATCTGTGTTATTTTTGTATATTATTATTGGATGTAAAGGTAGACACGAATGCGTAGTATAATGTACATCCGAAAAGGGTTAGAAAGACTATCTATCGAGTTGTGCATTACCACTGAGTTTATAAATAATGCAATGACATCGATGTATTTGCCGTCGGCCACATGTTATAATGTTCCTTGTATACAGAAGCGGGGGTCGTAATAAATGAAGACATTGAGAACCAGTAGTTGTTTGTGATTTTAATGCCATCGGGTAAAAAACAATTACGGACTAAAAATATAAGTTCAATGACAAAAAAAAAAGAAAGAGATAAAAACTGCTTTTGAATCAACAATATTAAAATATTTAAAATCTTTTGTTTACAAAAGTCTTTCGACATTCATTTCTAACATTCATTGTCATATTGATTGCTCGTTCATTTTAGTAGATAATCATGAAATTATGTAAAACAAATCAAATACGTCACGTACAATTGAAATCCAAGAGAACAGTTTATAGTATTCAAACACGAGTTACCTATGCAATTTGTAATTTATATTTTACATCATAAAAATGGATATATTAGTATAAAACTCATAAATGTCATCTATGTGTGTATAATATAATAAATTGCATCTGGGTAAATCTAGATCGAACATTTTTTGAATCCAGGAACTTATACTCGTCAACACCTCGTTTAACTAAGACACCACCCTGTTTTCATACAAAAAGATTATACACATATGTATTCATGAAGGGATATGATTTAAAAATACATTGGACCTACGACGATGTTCAGGTGGTGGGAACGTGCGCATCTTGACTCTCTTCCCATTAATCTTATTTTACATTATACGTGATGTATATGATGATAATGATGAAAGTGAAGTCATTTTCTCAACTCTGTCTCTCTGTTAGTGAAATCATTTGCGTAAAATGAATGCAACGTGTACGGTTTATACAGGAGAAGGAAGGAAATAGAGGTTTCTTTTGAAAATAAATGTCTATCTATAAAATTTTAAATTATATTTTTGAATGTTTTATTCCATATTGGTTGTTCATTTTTAATTATAGTTCTATTACAAATATTATTTTTTGAATTCTATTGTTAGGTATTTAAAAACATTTAACGCTCTTAAAGCATATTAATCATTCATTATTTACTAACGAATTATTTATTACTATTATATAAGTTTAGTTTTATAATTTATTTTTACTTTTTCCTATAAAAAATTGATTACGTTAATAGATTCATATCGAGGATTATGTTTAACATAATTTAATGTCTTATGTTATTTTAAATACATTTAATCTGTTAATATTGTAAGCTCACTGGTATAATATTTTGGTTAAATATATTTTTATGTAAAGATAATAATAATGTAGTATATATGTTATATATATAAAATTATATAAAATTATTTTTGAACCTTTAAAAAAATTCGATTTTTAAAAGAGTTATGCACTATTTTTTTTTTTAATGTTGATCATATTTGCAGTTCATTTTTAGTGTTGTAATACTTGAAAATTTAGTACGTCCTTATTAGAAAATTTCAAAGATAGATTAATGTATACTGTATAGAGTATAACCCAGTTCAACAAGACGGAGTATTACAACCAATATGCATTAAGTTGATTAAATAAAGTTTGAAATATTTTCTTTTTTTTCTCGAGAAGCTACTAAAATAAAATAAAAATAACACCTAAAAATAATGAAAAACCGACTATTTAGTCTATACGATTAACGTATTAACGTAACACAAGCGGACTATTTTGAAATGTTCATGTTAGTGTTTACGGGTACTAAATAAAATGTTTATTATTATTCTATTAATATTTAATTTTAATCTTATTCGACGTATACTAATTTTACATTTTTATGACACTATATATTTCTACAATGAAAATGAAGTAAATTTGTCCGAGAGTGATTATTGAATTATTGAAAATAAGTTCTTCAAATTTTCTGTTCTGTTTTTACTGTTTTATTAAAATAATCTGCTTTTCTTTGAAAACTTAAATCGTGTTTGGAGAAAATAAAACTTTAAGACGAAATAACAATTCCCGATGATAACTTAATGATTTTTATCAACTTTTTTGTTACGGTTTAATTTAATGCACAACGTTTGATAGATAAGGAATCGGTTTTTGTTTTTTTTTTGTTTCAATAATGATTTATTTTTCTCCGCTTTTGATGTTTTAATTTTTTTTTTAAGATTTAATTATAATTTTTTTTATAAAAAAACAAAAAAAATATTCAATGCACGTTCAACAATTAACTTTTGTTTTCATTTACATTTCTAACTTCCATGTAAGTATAAATATATAATTATACATTGTAAATTTATGCGAGTGTGTATGATGTATATTGTATATCGCATACGTAATATTATATTTTTGTGATGTATTTTCATTACGATGGTATTTTATTCCACAAGAAAATTCACAGTACACATTAATTAGTTTTACTTGTACGTTAACATTAATTATAAAGTTGTTCCTTTGACATGGGTTTAAAAACAATCTCTGAGTCTTGTGATATTATTAACAATCCTTCTTTTGGACGCATTGTATAATAATTTTTACCTAACTAATTAATAATGGAAAGATTCACCACTCAAAAGTCGGAGAAAAGTCTTTGTATGATCACTAGTTTTCAAGTTGGTTGTAAGTATTTCGCCGAAGATATTAGTCGTTTCTTCGTTTATTGTACGACACACAGATACATAGACTTGAAGACGATTAAAAACTTTCTTGTTGACTGATTCACTGTGATACTAATATAAAAATCGCTGTTGTAAAAATAAATGTTATTTAAATTCGTTTTGAAATAGTTGAATGTTTTAACTTTGTTGAGTGACGAAGAAAATAAAAGTGTATTATGATCAATATACTCTATCGTAATATTTTTAATTATCCATACGATATGTAGATTGTCACTATAAATTGGTGAACCCTATTATACTTAAACTATAAACTATATTTAATAAAACCAAGAACTGTTACGGATTCTTAATTTTTATTTCAAAAAATCAAACATATTTTAAATATATAGTGAAATAAGTTTTAAAATAACCCAGTAACAGATTTTTAAGTAAGCTTAAATTGTGTTCAACACATTTCGAGGTATGACTAATTAATTTTTAAGTAAGATTGTTTTATAATGATACTCTAGTACTTCCTTGTATCGCTAAAAGATGATTTTCATTACATCATTATAAAATAGTTTTATAGCTCGGTTAAAATGAAAAATTGTATGAATAGTGATTGTTTTTCCTATGGTATTAGTAAAAAGTTTTTTTTTTTTTTAATTGTGTTCTGAAATTACATGGTTCATCTGCGGTGTATACTATTCATTATTGTATGAATATTTAATGACAGTTCAGTAATTGTACCCATTAAATAATAAATATTTATCAAGATAAGATGTATATACGTTTTCATTCAAAACAACAGGTAAAGATTCGCAGACATTAGCTATCCAATTTTTAGATATTCGTTCGTTTTTATGTCGATTAAAATAAATCAGGTTCCAAAATATTAAACAATTTATTTAATTTCACCAGGTTAATTTGGGCACAAATCATCATCTCCAAAATGTAAATTGAAATATTTCAAGCAAACTTTATCAAACTAGGGATGGTTTCAAAGAAAGTTAGCTATCTTACATTTAATTCCATTTCATGAAATAAATAATATTGGATGTTATTTTGACAAAATTAATTTCGCATCGTGTTGGATAATGAGGGTTACAGATTATAACGTTTCTTTGTAATGTTGTTAATATATTTTACGTAACTACTTCAGTAAAACGTTAATGACGTTAAAAAACTCAACATTAAAAACACTTAGCAAATTAACGTTATAAATAAATAAAAAATAAATAATAGTGGCTGTATTAAAATTATATAAAAAGTATGTACGAGTATACGTTTATTTCATTTCAACCGGACGAATCTTACAAATAAAAACTGCGTTATCATCAAAATATCTACTGAATGTTATTATTCATAACGTGCGCATATACATTTAAATTGGAACTATAATTATTACACTAGCTGTTTGTTATTCAGCTGCGATACACTCCATTTACAGGGTATATAAACGGATGATGTGTACGTGAGTGCCTATTCGTATATTTATGTATATATGTATGTTTATATGTGCGAGTTTGTCGTTATAGGATATCCGGTATTGTCTTTAAACGTGCATACGCACCGGCCGTGAAAGATGTTAAGGAAAACGGTGTAAAAGGATTGAAGGAAATGATGAATGTGTAGAGCACGTGCTATAAACATACTTCAAGTTTAAAATGCTTTCTCCACTCTTTGCTCTTCTTGGGCTCTCGGTTCTACTACAATTATTATTTTTACTATCTACTGGTGTGAAATTAGATGAGTTTTTCTTCGATAGTTATTTAATTTTGATTTGGACTACGTTGTAAACGAATTTTTTTTCGATAATTCTAAATTCAATTCACAAATACGAGTACTCACATATTTAACGTACAAATATAGGAATACTCATGAAAATGTGTTAATTAACATACACATTACAGTGATCATTTTTCTTTGATCATTGTCTCTCCTACACTGAACATCCCACCAACAGTTAATCAGGTTGATTCACCTCCTAAATTAATGTTTTCCAAAGCTGATTCTTTTTTCCTCTCACTTAGACTCTCTTATCGACTCTTGTGCTTTCTCCGATTCTCCTATAGACAATTATAATAATTTCGTTTCCTTCTTGATCACCGCCTCCAGCTATGCCATACCAACCAAAAAACTATCTACCAGATTTCCTTCCACCTCTCCGATATGGTGGAACTCAACTTGTTCAGACGCTATCAAGTGCCGATCAGCCGCCTTTAAAAAATTCAAGACCTCCGGGTCCCCCTGCGATTTTTTGTCATACCAAAACGCCAACGCCAAAACAAAACGCATATTAAAAACTGCGAAAAAAAATTCGTGGGAAAAATTTTGTTCCACCCTTAACCACGCTACAACAATTAACGATCTATGGACCACCGCCAAAAAATTCAAAAGCTCCGTCAATCAAATCATCCCTTCACTTAACGAGGAATGGTTTCCTGCTTTTTGTAGCAAGGTTTCTCCCCCATATGTTCCTTCGTAACAGGAAGTCTGTCCACAACTCCTGCCTATTATTGACGACCCTGATTCCTGTGCAAATACGCTCACACCACTTTTCAGTTTTAAAGAGCTTACCTCAGCTATTAATTCCCGCTCATCACTAGCCTCCGGCCTTGATGGAATCTCTGTCATCGTTCTCCAAAACATGTCCAACAAAGCGAGTACATGCCTTCTAAATATTCTCAATGATATTTGGGTTTCCGGTGCCATACCTGACTCCTGGAAGCAGTATCACGTCATTTCTATCCCTAAACCTAACACCTCTCCTACAACTTACAAGGCCAATTGCTTTATCATCAGTTTTATGTAAAGTAGTCGAATACATAATCAAAATCCGTCTCGATTGGTTCTTGGAGACAAACAAATTTTCCCCTAACAATATATTTGGTTTCCGACGCGGAATTAGAACTATGGAATGCCTTTCATCTCTCGTTGAGCCGGTGTATAAGTCATTTTGTGACAAGGAATTTGTAAGCGCGGCTTTCATCGACATTAAGGGTGCATTTGATTTGTTTCACATCCCTACCTTAGTATCTCAACTCATTTCCTTACATATTCCCAACTTACTTTGCAATTTTATTTCTTCGCTATTTTCTCAACGTTCACTTAAATTCACTTCCCCTTCCGGTGCAATTCTTCACAATCACACACATAGAGGCCTTATTCAAGAGAGCTATCTCAGTCCTCTCCTTTTTAATGTATACATGTTCCCCATCTGCCAAGCCCTAGTTTTTCCCGACTTCAAAGTCCTCCTATACGCCGATGACATCGTTTTATTTTCTCCCAATATAAAGGTTGAAAGACCCATTGAAATCTTAAATGACGCCTTAAAAATTCTCTCAACCAGCCTTTCGGATGCATATTTCTCTACAGCCCCGGAGAAGAATCATTTTATGATCTACACTCGAAGACAAATCTCAGTCCAACCTCACATCGTATTAGACAACCAAATAATTCTCCCTTTAACCACAGTCAATTACTTAGGCCTTAAACTTGACCGCAAACTCAGATGGGTTCCACATTTTAATTATATTAGAGGAATAATCTCACGTTGGTCTAATTTTCTTCGCGCTACAGCAGGTTCTAGTTGAGGGTCACATCCTTCATGTCTTCTAAAAAAATTTTAACTCCGTTATCAGATCTAAAGTTGATTATGGATCTTTCCTCTTCGCTTCAGCCTCTCTCACTCATCATAAAAAAATTAATTTTATTTTATCATCTTGTCTTCGAACCATCGTCGGCGCCTTGCATTCTTCACCTCTAGTAAGCCTGAAGATTGAATGTGTTTGCCCGCCGATCGAACTCAGAAGTCGGCGCTTGGCTGGTAAATTCCTTCTAAAATGTTTATCTTTCCCTAATCATTCCCTCTATGAAACCTTTGCTTCCATTAAAACTTCCTGGACCTATGTACCTAAAACTCTTCCCATTCTCGCTTATGTCGCTTCTTCATTTTCGTCATTCTCTCCCTTAATTTATCGTTCTGGCCTCCGGCTACAATTATACGACACCCCGTACCTCGCTTTAATACGGCATCCTGAAGTTACTGTTTCTCCTAACTTCCTTTGTTATTCTTCCAGTGAGTTAACTCGCCTCCCTAACTCCCTCGTGGACAGCTTGTTCAACGACTACATGCTCTGTAACTTTCCTAACTCCCTATTAGTTTTCACCGATGGTTCTGTTTCTAAGAATACGTCTGGCTGCTCGTTTGTCATCCCTTTACTCAATATTGGCTATTCTGAAAACCTGAACGCCCTCGCGTCATCTTTCACCGCTGAATGTTACGCTATTATAGTTGCCTTACAGTTTATATTTTCCCTCGATTCCAATAACTTTCTCATACTGTCTGACTCTCAATCTTGCCTACTTGCCATCTCCGCCGACTCATTCCTCGCCTCTCTCCTCTAGTACTCATTGTCAAAAACCTAACGTTCCGTTTGAGTCTCGTGAACAAAACCGTGAAGTTCTTTTGGATTCCCAGTCACGTCGGTATTGCCGGAAACGAGCATGCTGATCATTTGGTTTTTTCAACGGAATTCTCGAAACAGATTCCCTGCTTTAAATTACTTGCCTCCGATCTCCTTCCAATTCACCGTAAGCTTCTTTATAATGCTTGGCAATCCAAATGATCCTCTTTACCACCCAATTTTGCCTCATGGCAAAAGCACACCGTCCCTGTAATACCTCGTCTCCCATGGTTTAAGGATCTAAACTTACCTAGGTGCCTGATTGTGGCATTCACTCGTCTTCGCTTAGGGCACAGTTTACTCCCACACTATTCCTTCAAGCTTTCCCTCAATTCTTCCCCTCTATGCACTCGACACCATGAAGATGCGATATGTGATTTCAACCACCTAATTTTTAATTGTCTCTCTTTCCTACCTAATAGACAACTCCCTTCTTTATTTTTTATCATCCTTTGGTTACATCACTCCCGACTCAAATCTCCTTCTTAATTCTCGTTTCACCCCCATTATTTCTTCCATAATTAATTTTATCCATTTTGCTGGCTTTTTTATTTAAACCCGTTGTTGTTATTTTATTTATTAATTTTTTTTTTCTTTTTTTTCTCTATCTTATCTCATTCATATTTATGTAACCTATTATGTTTATTTTTTCTTTTTTTCTATAAATAACTGTATTGCTATAATATTTCTAATAAAAGCAAAATAAATTAAAAAAAAAAAAAAACATACACATCTTTACGACTATACTATTTGTTATACTTTAACTAATTGAAGATTAATGAGCGACACTCGAATAATGTTACAATCGTTAAATCCTATAATTTTCGGTGTAAACTAAAACATGATAATTTTCTTCTATAAGTGTGACTTTAAAGTCTCTTAGATGAAACGAACGAATTATTGATTTTAAAATAATGCATATCTTTTCTTTCTTCTGTATAAATTGAAAAATCAAAAATCGCGAATTGTATTTTAGATAGACGTAGTAACTAGGTAGCTGTTTTCTTTTGTTTTTCAACTAGTTTCGAGAAAATTAAAAATATAATAAGACGGGTGAATTTTTAGTACATGCTTTTTATATCTCAACTTATCACTGGACCACAATAATTTTGTTTTCAAAATTACCACACACCGCATAATGGAGAGTAAAGCGAGTAGACTTTCAAACATGGTTCTCTGATGTTTGAATCTCTGTTAATATAAAATGTATATAATTCATGAACAGTGAACGGATTGATGTCCTTTCATGCATATCCGATCTTGGTCTGTTCCTAGTCCAATTACAATTGACCATCCATATTTTAAAAATTATGAACTTCTTCTTTTTCAATATATGCTTTTACACTCATCCGATCCGAGCCTTTCGAGCTTTATCTGGTCAAAAAAATATTGTCAGTGATCGATTTTCGTCCGAGTTCGGTCGGTGATTGACGCAATGATGTCTGATCGACATGTGTGAACACGTTTGCGACTGGTTAGTGTTGAATAATACGAAATATTTTATTTTAAACCCACATTTATTGTCAGTATAAATTTAATCGTTGGTCACTATTTAATAAATTTCACCATAAACAATGAAAATTTAAAACTTATAGGAAGTGGATTCATCTTCATATTTCCTTTTTTTTCCAAAGAACCTACTCAATTATTTTTCGTTTTTTATTGTTTCAATTAATTTTAATTTATTTTTTTTTTTTTATATTGTTCTTCATCTAACAAAAGTGATATTATAATTAATTCTTTATTACTAAATTCAGTAATGATGAAAATTCGCAATAAAAATTATTAAATACACATCGGTTTTATACGACAACGTATTAATCGATTGAAAAAATGATGGATTCGGCACGGAACGATATAAATGTATTTATCTTAACAATATCGATATAATATTAAGTTAATTGTTCTACATATACTATGCTTGTTTAATACGGAAGAACCTTAGATGAAGAGTATAAATAAAATACTGTAGTAATGATAGTAAATAGTTATGAATAAAAACGAAAAGTGATATATTAATGGACAATGATTAATGACTAATGAAACATAGGACCGAAATAAATCGTATAGAGTAAAATGCAGTGTAATAAAACAGAAACATCAAGATTAGAAAATGTAAAATATCAATGGTAACAGTGATCCCTTGTTGTGTTGATTGATGACCAATGGATTATAGTGATAATTATAGTACGATAATTTTAAATACGATAGGTACTTTTACATAAATACGGTAAAATTAAATTTTGTTAGAAGTCCTATACATATCCATACGTATCTACATAATGCATTCAACGTTTTGCTTAAAAAAACAGTATTAAATATAATTATAATGTTGTTTCCATTCTATAGAACTTAATTTTTATTAATTATTATAGTGGTATTATATTTAAATAATTACTAATATTATGAAATGATATATATTATATTATGATATCGCCTGTTATAAGTGATAATTAAACAATATCACTGAATATCTATTACATCAGTTTTATTGATTTTTTTTTTATACTGTCTATCATACTGCGAATAATATAAGAGTCTGTAGCTCCATTCAATCTCCACCAGATAATTGATAATTGTTAGTTATTTTTCATGTATATATTTAGTATTTTAATAAAAGTTTCACACTCATTATTAGAAAGTGTAATGTGATTAATGTAAACAATAAAAAAAAATTGATACAGAAGTATCAATGATATGTAAAGTACACACTTTTTTTAACACGAGTTAATAGTTGCGATGATAAAGCTGATTATAAATAAAAATGTAAAAACAATAAATTTAATAAATTTAAATAAACCACTTTTTCGGTTTACTTAAGCTTATATTATTTATGAAAAAATATAGTAAACATTTTTTGTTTTAGAAAATATTACTTATTAATTTGAACTAAAATGATATTGACAGTAGTAGAGAGAAAGAACATTATTTGACCAATTTATTATGTAGAACCAATTTATATCGATATTTTGATTCGAATTAGATAACTCTGCAGATAACTATTGCGCTTGGATGGTAGAAGGGTTTGCGATATTATCCAATAGCTGTCAGTTGACTGGCGGTCGTCAACGCAACTTATACTTGGCTCAACTCGTAAACGTTGAATGCTGCACGGTTCCGATCGAACTCGGTATGACTCTCTCCCAAGAGGTGCTCTGAATCTGTGGGTAGAAAAGCCACCGCGTCCCCGATGACGTCCTTACGGTGATATATATATATATACGTATAAGTTAAACTGTCACGAGCTTGACACAGTTCAGTAAGTGTGTGCACCAGACTTCGGTGACTCGTGAAAAGGATTATGTCGTGGCCGACCGGCAGGACACGTAAAAATTATCATTGTACAACGCTGCTTGTACATCCCCGGAGAGAGAAAAATGATGCATGGTTGGCCCGAGACGTCGGACGGTCCTGCGAAAGGATAACTCGTAGTAATTCTCCGCTCCGCCTTCCTCAGCACGGTGATCATAATGAACCGTCTCACCGATTCGTTCGAATACCATAGGGCTTTATTTGATATTATGCAGCTCTGATACGGCAGAATGACCGGGATGCTGTCATACCGTTTTCGACAGCGTGACTGGTCCGAGATAATAGACTCATTGTACAGTTGTCGTCCGAGAAATAATTTGTGACATGTTTACAACAGTAAATCACAATATTACTACGCGCCGTTGCGTACTTGAAACATATATGCGTAATTTTCTCGCACGACGTCCGCTAAGCGATTACGAATACAATTTTTTTCCACTTCGGCAGGCGTTGAGCGGGGTGAGACCGAGTGGCCAAATATTTGTAAGAAGTCACCATTACCTCGCATTTGGCTGTTGTTTATAGACAGTTGAACCATACTTTCGATGGATATTAAAATAATATGATATATTTTGACTTATGTTTGTAGCAATAGATTTGTATGTGTTCGCACTTATTTTTGCGACTTATTCGATATGGTAACGTATATCAGTACGCACTTCAAATATTAGACGTAGAAAATCACGATACTCGGTCAAATTGTAGAAAAATCACACTTATTTCTACTTGCATGGTATTCTGATGATTATGAACAATCAAAAAATTTCAACCTATTGCGGTTTAAGAGTTGCGAATATTTTCGTACACTAATAAACAGAAACAATGCATTTTTGAAATTATCTTACGTCGAGTTTTTATTAGATAATAATTCGTAAATAATGTAACAGTACATTGTACAATTTAAAATGTATTTTTCACGTGTTCGTTACAAAATATCGTGCATTCTTTTTATTATTTTACTACTTATTAAGGGATTGCGTGTTTTATATGTGTACGGAATAAGTTCGACGAAACTATGTAAATTTGTTTATGAGAAATTGTATTTTCTGAAAAATATTTGTTTACCAAAATTAAGCTATCGCCTAAAAGTGGCAAACAATATTATTTTATGAATTATTCGATGGTTTGTGTGAACTAGATTTCTAAGGAAATTTTAAATAATGACATAACACATAGTGGATAAAACTTTGTTTGGGCGTTGAAATGCAGTATAATAAAAAAGTACACAAAAAGTTTATCATATAAAAAACTTTATTTTCAAAGTTTATAATGCTATGATAAAATATTATAATTTGTTTTATCGATTGATTATAAGCATAATATTTCTAATATTTATATAGGTGTTATCGAATGCATTGTTGTATGATGTAAACACATTGAGTATTCATCGATGTTATCTTTTGTAGACTTCAATTAAATTTAAATAATTTGTTCAAATATTATTAAAAGTCGTTGCCAAGTCGTACACCAGTTAATGATGGTCATTCTTTTTTTTTTTCTTTTATATCTTCATTTATATTTTAAATTAAATAATGAATTATAATTGCATTTTAAAACCGACTGAAAATTACGACTATGCCAATGAACAATATTTACTAGTAATAAGTGTATAATACAATGCATCAATATTGCTCAATCAACAATTTGTATTGATTTTATTATATGATTAGTTATATTTTATATGGTAATATATTGATTTACCGAACTTTATATACATAAACATCTTGTCAAACATTTATATATACATTTATTATAAAAACTATTTAGTCAAGAAAATTGAATAATCAATTTAATTACTATACAATGAAGTTAAATGCAATGTTTATAACATTGCTCATTATATTTTAACGTTCATCTCGTACTAAATAAATTATGGCCAACTAGGTGTGTATTGAGATCTGTTGATCCAATAAATATAACAGTGAAATTGCATTGTATTAATATATGCGTACAGTCATAAAGATGTCTTTGCGTGTAGTTTGAATATTCATCACGTAATAAAGTATCCGTAAATGATATGTGGATGATTATTTCATCTCAATCGAAGTATATTTTTTTTACTGAAACAAAAAATCAATTTGCTTCATTACTAAGAACGATAACACCTTTATAGCAGTACATTCGGAAATATTTACATAACGAGAAAACCAAATTTTATATAGTAAGTCGAAAAGGGAAAATAATTGTAAAAATCATTCTTGTCTTTCTATATGTGCTGAATTCAATTGGTTATTATTTTAAATTTCGACGAAAAAGGATTGGCATCCGAAAGATAATACGCTTGGTTTAAACATAAAAGGATTAAATTAAAAAAAAAAAAGACTTTACGCAATTCTTGTTAAGATTTTCTTGCAAACTATTAGACATTTGAAAAAAGACTCATTCGAAGAACTATATTCGTATAGAGTCGAATCTTGATGTACGTGTTTCAAAAAAATTTTCATTTCTTTTCTTACAAAAATAGAAGATACATATATATCGTATTTAACATCCGTACAGATTATTTTTAGAACTTGGATGCTTTTAATGTAGTATACATATTGTTAGACTAAATGTTAATTTAAAAACATAAACTACATGCGTATGGTAATTATTACATATATATATGTATATGTTTGTGTGTATGTGCGTTGAGGCTTTGTAATATAAAGAATGTTGTGATTGTATTATTATATTTATTAATTATTATTGTGATATTTGACTTTTAGGGTGAAAAAAAATCTGATGTTCGTACAAAACATTTTAATGAAATTTGTCAAATACTTCTACAACGTCCTACATACTCGTATTATCGCCTAAAATGTACATTTTTGTAAATCATCTAAATATTAAGCTTAATATATAAATAATTATGGATATTTATTTTCAATACAGATAATCCAAATTTCAAGCGAATGCTTTATTTTTTTTTTTAAATCTAAAGTTTGTGAATTTTATAGTATTTGTTTAAATGGAAACGTAGCAAACACGTCATGTAAAACTGTCATATTAAAAATTTCGAGAAAAGGTAAATGGTTACGATTATTTTTTAATTTTTTTTTTTTTTTAATCAATCCCATTTTGAAGTCGGAATTTACGCAATCACAAAGATGAACAACAAGAATAATAACAATCATGTACTAAATTATTTTATATTGTAATGTAGAAATATTTTCAATCTACCGCACTACGAATCTTTAAAAAAGCACCTTTCTATGTATCAAATCAGATCCTACATATCGATTTAAACATACCGATAATTTCTGAAGTAGTCACTTCATCTTACAAACTCTTTCGCGCGCGCCTTGCAAACCATCTAAATCCCTTGATACTCGCCCTCAATTCTAATACTATCCCCAGAAATCCACCGAGAAGGCTAAAGAGAACCGGTGTCAAGATCTAGCCCAAAAAAATTGTCTTATATAATATATATAAAATAATATAAATAAAATAAAACCTATAAGTTATAAATGTTACTACTGGGTAATTTCTTAGAATCAATACATTCATGTCAAAAAAAAATTAAAAAAATATGTGTGTATATATACATAATCAAATATGTTTATTGTAAAAAAAATCTTTATAAATTGTATGTGTTCTATTAAAAAAAAAAAAAATAAATAAATAAAAAATATATTGTGATTTATTTCATAGCGTTATTGCGCTTCGTACTGTACTCGAGTATTTCAAAATAATCTGTCATATTGTCAAAACGAAATGCAAACGTAATACGTAAGATAAATTAATTTTTTTTTTTTTAATCCATAAATTCAAGTGTAATTTAAAAATAACATGGCTATAATGATTACGTTAAATTAGAAGTACTGGGAGTATTTGATTTTCTTGCAGAATTCTTGATTTTAATGTTGCTATATGTATTTCTTTAAATAAAGTTTAAAAAAACATTACAAAATAAAATCTAAGTTTAAAAAAACATAGATTTTATTTTGTATATATATTGAAATCTAAATAAAATATTTTGTTAGACACATAAAAACATGTTAATAATATTTTTAGTAAATTATTAATTTTTATTATGAAAATAATGAAGGAAAAACAAATAATTCGTTTGTAATGTAAATATTGATATGAAGATTTATATGAGTTCATAATGTTCATTATTTTTTTTTTTGTTTTTTTAGGATTGTGAATGATTATTGTTCAATTTTTAATAAGGTAAGGTATATCAATCAATTAACTATTTTTAATGTTTGAACACATAGTGTTCATACTGTAATAGTATAGTACGATACTAATCTCATTGAGCTACATACTACAATTACTATATAAATGTATACGATAGCGTAGTTTACTTTATTTGCACTCGAAAAGAGGAAAATAATTGAATGTTAAACTCAAATGGTTTGAATTAAATGATGCAGTGAGTATTGAAGTGTAAAAGCAATACTAAGAAATTTACTTGATGTTTGATATTTGTATACTTGGATATTTGAGCATCAAATTCAATTTAAATGGTATAATATATTACATGAATATATTTAGTAAAATGAAAAATACCGTAAAATTCTTGATATTAATCTTAAATGTGCTTGTGAAATGACGAATAAATCAACTTATTTGTTTACTTTGAGAATCATAATTATGCATTTCAAATCAGTAAAGCAGTATCAATTTTTCAGTTATTTTTTTTTCAATTACATTTTAAGCATACCCGTGACGAATGTAGAAAATATTAAATTATAATATACAAGAGGAAAGGAGGCTTTTTATTTCAATAGACTTATCCGTATCTTAGTAAATTGTTTAGTATATCCTTGATTTCTTACCAATACCGGTATTGAGAGGATTTATATATATTGATCATTAAAATTCCATTAACATTGTTTAAATTAGATCTATATTGATTGTACCATCAAATAAAAATACCTAGTGCTTTGATGTTTAAAAGCGGCAGGATCATAATATTTGCAAAAACTTTATAAAGTAGAAAATAATATCCATCATGATTGTTATTTTTATTTTTATAATTTTGTGACATCGAAAATAATATGATTGATAGGTTAATGTATACTATATAGTATGTTGTTATATCATATCTAAATGTCTATAAAATGTAGTCCATGATGAATGGAAGTTGAAAATATAAACTTGAATTGGAACTTGAAGAACGACTATTACAAGATGTATTTATTATGTAAACTTTAAAATGTGTTCAGATTTATTATCTATAAGTGTTAAGTTTTAATTGTTCATTGAATCACAGCGCATGATAAGATATTCATGGTTTTTGTTGAAAGTATGGATTTTTTTGATTTTGAAGAAGTATGTATAATATTGTAACGGAAAAATTAATGTAGTAAGTTTTTTTTTTTTTTTTTTACCAGAATTATTCAAAATTATGGATGAATTATACGTTAAAAAATTATTGGCTTTTTTTTTTTAATTAGATGAATGTAGGTATTACATCAAATGCAGGTTAGACGTAAGATTAGATTGATATTAGACAATATAGAAGTTAAATATAATATAAAAATAAAAATAAAAACAATTAAATATTTTAAAAGTTTAGTAGTAGACATGGGGCTAGTTGTTAAAATTGTCTAGCAGAAATAGTCATAAGAATAGCATCAGTGTAGATGTTAAGATACTGTGCATGTGTAAACTAATTCGCTGGATTTAAGCAGATTATATTATTTAACTACCTAATGAATAAAAATCAACGCTCATGTACTCGTAATTGGAACAATCAATAAATGTAAATACTGAATGTAACGTGATAAAATGTAAGTGAGTACCTCAAGATTCTCTTTCTATGTATTTATTTAAAAATGTAAATTTGATACACGGATAGGTTATGTGATGAGAGGGGGATTATGGTGGTTATATGTTGTAAACTTAGTCAAGTAATTTAAATTTAAAACTATTTCTTAAAAAGGTATGTTTTGGGTTCTGTGTCATTACATTTCATCAAACGCAACGTTACTTTGTTATTTTCCGAATATAATATGTTTAATTGTATTATATTCGTAATCTAGAATAACATAATATAAACCACAATTTTTCCACAAATTTACCATCATATGATATTAGTTTACATCGTACTTTTAATCCAATTACGAAATCGAACTAAATGTTCGGAGTTGATCTCACGTATGCATACATATTTTATCCTACGATTGATTTCTAGCTTGAACTGTTTAATTAAATTTATTATAAAATTAAAATTAAATTAAAAATATGAAGTTATTCGTGCACGTGTTTGAGATTGTTCGTACGCACATAAATAGAAAAATGTTGTGTGAACGAGAAATTAATGAATATATGCTCCGGGGAATGGTGTATTATAATGTTTCGCACAAGTCTTTGTTTGCATAAATATTTAGAGCGAAATTTCCGACTTTGTTGTAAATCGTAATTTCATTACGTTCGTATTATTTTGTGTAACACGGGATCAATCGACGGATAACACAATTATGACGAGAAAATATTGAGTTTTTGGGTAATCCGTCACAACTGTGCTAGGCGTCGCCCACGGAGTGTTGTACAGCGTGTGGCAAGATTAATTGTGTTGTCGAGTATTTTTCAAGTCTTGAAAACTGATAAATAAATAAGGCTCTCCAACCGCAGCACGTGATAAGTTTTGGATAGCATCCAAACTGTCAAATGCCCACCTATATCGTCTTCTACACTCTAAATAATACATCAAAAACTGTTCGACTAACAATATACATAATATAAACTTGCGGCATCTACTGTAAACGGAATTATCGATTTTCTCTAATAATCTTATATATAAACGCATACAAGTTGAACTTCAGTTCTGAGCAGCGTTTTAGCGAGATCGACTTAATTGATTGTTATTTCCGATCCGTTTAGAGTTTAAAACCACGGTGGTTTGTTGAAAATCGCATTTTCATCGATTTATAAAAATGATGTCAATTTCTGTTTTTACTAACCTAATCGTTGAAGAAAAATCGTACACTACAAAAAAAAACTTATTTTACTTATTTTATTAATTCATGTTTCCTATTATCCTCGCTATTTGCAGTTATTGCTGTAATATAAAACACAATGAACATTCTTTTCGGGGCATTTTCGATTAGTAGAATTATACTTCACAAGCGGGTTATCATTGAAAATAGGATAAATTAAAAAGTTATGTCTCGTTGAATCTTTTGAAAATAAATCAGAACGTACTACATATATGTATACGAGTACATACATATATATATATTATGTACAATTAGGAACCTCAATAGAGTTTGGTAGAAATTTCAGTTGTCCTTCAATACAAATGTATAATCAACCATAGTTAAATAATAATACATAACCTTAAAATTATAGTAAATATACATTGTACAAGCCACATAACAAATCGTTTTTAATTAATATTTTTATTATTATAATCTGTTTGAACGACATACATAGGCGCAAATAAGGGGGGGCGAGGGGGGCTATGTCCCCTTAAAAATTTCTATAGCCCCCCAAAAACAAATGATTTTACTATAAGATACACATTATAAATTACAATGTAATTTCGAAAGAAATATCACTTTTCGCGCGTAACGAATGATTTTAAAAATGATAATCGAATTTCGATTGATGCGCCGAGAACCACGTGATCACGCTAATCTGAAGAATAGTTGGTGGGAATTGTGCAGCACTGATGTCTGATAAGAAACTAAATACTTTTAGTAAAACCGAAAGGAGAATTAAATTATTGTAATGAGGCTTTGTATAAGAATAATAAAAAAAATTGATGTCAAAAAAAATACCAATGTGTTAATATAATATTAGATTATTATGTGCATTTTAATTTTGATGGTATATAATATATATATAATTTATATATATTTATGTTTATTTATAATTCATGTTGCTGCAGCAAGGTAAATTTTTTTAGTGGTTTTGTAATAATTTAAAAGCATTATAAGATTATTCAGTATCCTGAACTGAGCTACGGCTTCAGCCCCCCACAAATTTCAAACACTATTTGCGCCTATGACGACATATGTTAATAAGTTATGAAGTTGCTTACATACACGATATAAACGACAATTATCAGTTACCGAGTGAATATTGACTTATGTGTTTAATATAATTAGTTTACACAATTTTTTAGATTTTTATGATTTAATTTCGCACATATTTCCATGGTTTATTAACTATTAACCAACATTGTAACTACAATTGACGCCGCATGGATTAAATAATAAATAAATATTGTTATTTATATATTATATTATTTAATATTAAATAATTAAGTTTAATTCTATTAGTAAAATATTATTATTTTTCTCACTGCAAGTTTGGGTTTATAGAGTACAAATAATATTTTTATATAACTTTAAGTACAATTTCGTCTGTAAAATATAAATAACAATTCAAAGCCCTTACAAAAAGCATTCAGTCATATTTCTAAAGTCTTTGACATTTTAGAGCAATTTTATTCACAATAGTTTAGTATAGTGGAAAAATATGTCTGTATATAACTTTATAGTGCTAAAAAGTTCAATAATTTTTACGTTCATTCTATTTTGGATTTTCGACTTCATCATTTAAAATCAAACTTTCCGAAGAAAAAAGAAACAAATAAATGAGTTAATTAAATCAATAATCTCTGAATATATAATATTATTTTTTAGTAGTGTTGTTACATTTTGAGTTAAATTTTTGTGCACATAAGCGTCGCATTAGTAAATTGTAAGGAAATCAATCGACTGTTGATTTAATTGTAATATCATTATAACATTTTATTTTTCTAACGTCTGTTATCATAACATATTAATATTAAAAAAAAATATTAAGTATCATTAGCATATAAAGGCTCTGGTTTAATTTGTTATGATGAGAGAAAACGTCTTGGGAATATTGTGCTATATACAAATAAAATATAAAGTAAGTCTACGAATAAAACACCACTTATGAATTATATCCATTAATGGTTGGAGGATAAAAATAAAATACAAAAAACATAAAATACTTTAAAACTAAATGCTGTTTGTTTTAATTTGAATGATTCAATTTTTTCGTCATTATTTTTCTAAGTCTTCATTCGAAAATTTTTAGAATAAACGATGTTATTCGAGATCTTATTGAACACACCATTTTTGTTAAAGCATTCGTTAAAATAAATTTTCTTAGTTCTTTGTTTAACTTATTGTTATCATATTGTAATTAAACATGAATCTAATTTATGTGCTATGGTGAGCTATGTTTATATTAGAGAATATCAGTTGAAATGATTTTATGGCTATCATTTTAATTTATGAAAATACTCGTATAATAATAATCGTAATAATATTTTACTTAAAATCGTGTGACATATTGAATTGATACGACAAACCGTAAATAGTGGTGGGTGGCAAATAAACATACATTGATACTTAAGTTATATCATACAGATTATATCTATATTTTAAGTTATAATCTGTATGATATAGCTTAAGTATCAATTTACGTACATTTTGAAAAAATATGCCATTCTTCACACTCCAGCAATAAGCATAATAAATTGCAGTTATAACTATTTAGAATTTTGAATATCTATATTTTAAGTTATTCAAAATTCTAAATAGTTATAACTGCAATTTATTATGCTTATTGCTGGAGTGTGAAGAATGGCATATTTTTTCAAAATGTACGTAAATTGATACTTAAGCTATATCATACAGATTATAACTTAAAATATAGATATAATCTGTATGATATAACTTAAGTATCAATGTATGTTAATTTTATTTTATTATATGTATTAATATTATAAAAAGAAAAATAGTATAGAAATAATATATTAATATCAATAATCTGTTATGGTTACCCATAATATCTATATTTTAAGTTATTCGAAATTCTAAATAGTTATAACTGCAATTTATTATGCTTATTGCCGGAGTGTGAAGAATGGCATATTTTTTCAAAATGTACGTAAAAATTCATTATCGCATGTAACGACACTCCAAATTCTTATTTTTATATGGCTATTTATAAATTCTATAGAAATAAATTAAATTTCTATTGAATGTGGTAGCTGCTAATACAATGTTGAGAAGTAATTAAAATTGTAATTCACTGTATCGACGTATTTAAATGTCCTTGATTGGTTGGGGTTTGGAAAACTATATTTACCAACATTTTGCAAACTTGGTGTATATTTTTTTTTATTATATTCCTATATTATTGTTATGATTGAAGAGTATTTGAATTAATTTACCTCAGACTTTAAAAATCCTTAGGACGGCTTCACGTGTACCTATATTCATTCCATTGATCATGGTTATCATTTAATTTTAAAGAGATGCGAATCATTTGTTTTTCTTATTTAAATAATTTAATTAAAAATATATTGGTGTTTATAATTGAACTTGAATTTAAATCTGTTCCACATGAAACCAAAAATAAATCTGAATATTCATATTTCATAAGTTACAACACTCATTTCATTTATTTGGCAAATTCGATTGACTAATTTGCCAATTACTTTAAGGAAATCTCGAAATAATAATAATTTTAATTATTCTGTCAAATCTTTGATATAATTTAAGAATCATGTAAAGTATTTCAAAACACAGTTATTGTTATTATTATTGTTAAAAACAAAATAATATAGTTACTATTTCTACATCTTCAATGGTATAACTATTAATATTATATCACATAAATTATAAATAATTTACTTATACAATAATTAATTTATGTATCCAACTCAATCAGTACAGTATCGTAAAATATACTGATTTAATTATCTATTGCACTAAACATGATGGTCAGATGTAGAATATTTTTCATGATGCATTTTCGGTATTTAAAAATACTGTTTTCACTTAATAAAGTTTCAAACGAATTTATATACCCGATTGTATGTGTAGAGTAACATATGTAAATCATAATAGCGGTATATAACTTGCATTTATAAATGATTTAAATGGAGGTTTAAATTAAGTTTATGATGTATAAATTTATATATATATATATGTAGGGTTATGAATTGAATATACCAACCTTTTTTTATTCGTTACTTTATATAAAATAAATTATGTTGAGGTAAACTTTGTTTTTGTAACATTCAATTCACTTGCAAAATGTTTTATTGCATATCTTTGCATATTTGCGGTTTCCAGAATTTTACGTCACATATTATTTTCTATAAATATTTTTTATTAAAGCTTATCTTTTAATTCCACTGTTTTTTTCTTTAATTATTCATCATGAATAAAACATAAAATTGTTGAACGAAAAAAAAATCTGATGACCTACGAGTAAAACGTTTGTGATTATGTTAAGCTTGCTTTTCAACTACTCGCAGTTCATTCAATAACAGTTAAAATGTTGTCGTTACAAAAAATATTTCTTATAATTTGCATACTTATTGGAATATTAAAATATTATAGTATATTAAAAGGCATTCATAAGATAAAATACAAAGACAAAAATCATTATCTGTTGGTGATAAGATAAATGGTATACTTGGACAAACACACTGCGCTTGAACATTCGAAATGAATGAATACGTTATCTATACGTATGTGTACGTGAGTTGCCCTAATTTGGTAGACAGTTGTTAAACAATTGTGGTGTAAATCACCCGAAGTAGAAAAGAACGTATATATATATATATATATATATTTATACTCGTATAAACCAACAGTTAACTTATACGTATAATGTGTTGTCAATACAATTTTGAAATGTTGTGTTAATTTAAAATCAATTAATAGTTATAGTATAGCACCCCTGACAATAATTTTAATATTTTATTCATTAAACATATTATAGTATCTGCGGTTTGTACGAATCTATACATTTGCTCGTTTGCAAAATTGGTCTATGTCCAAATCGTGATTTTTGAAATGTGACATTTTTCTAGCGCCTCTCTGAATGGAACCAACGGATCGTGTCACCTAATTCCACACGAAATTTTACTGTTGAAGAGATATAACGAAAAACGCATGTCGTGCACCTATATGCATCGGTGTACGTATCCCGCGTGTATTGGTTTTACAATTTTTATGTGAGAGAATCGTTGTAATGGCGTAAGGCGAGAGAAAACGAATGCAGTTAGAGTGGTTATGAAGATGGACGTTGAAGGGAAAAGAGGAAGAGGAAGACCAAAAAAGAGATGGTTGGAGACTTTGGAGAATGACATGAGGGCTGTCTGTGTATGCAGAAGAGATGTGATTGACCAAGTGAAGTGGAGGTGTAGGACAAGGGTGGCCGACCCCAAATAGTTGGGAGGAAGGCGAAGTAAAAGAAGAAGAAGAAGAATCGTTGTAATGGCGTGTCTTTGCTGCCGAAATAACTGTTCGACGATGAGTCGCCGCCGCCATCGGTTTCGCATAATCGTAGCGCGGAGGTAGTCAATATATAAATAATTTAATCATTGTACTCACGTGTATGTTGTATGTCTAATAGTGGCGGGCATATCCGGATTTCATGGATTATTCGGAGTATGAATTTCAATTTCGCTATTCAATGACGCATTTTTATAAACAAATACATTTAATTAAGGTTGTGCGATAAAGATAAATTAATTGGGTATTCAGTTATGATATCGTTTGAAGTCATATAAAGTACAATCAATAATCGAATAATTTGTTTTGGTTACTATTATTAAATTATAAAAACTGTTGAAGGCATGATAAGTATAATGTGATTTGTAAGACATAATTGTGATTACATTTTAATTATAATAAAATAAAATAATTATAAGTCGCATAAAAAGTTAATCCGTATAAGAATTTGATTGAAATCCGAATTTGAATAAACGGATGTTTGGAAAGTTCAGATCTTCGGAATTCATGTCAATCCCTAATGCTATACCATCGAACACATTGAAATCGATTTACAATTAGACGATTAGTTATTTTTGATTGTTCATTATTCACTTAAGAGTAACCTAACATCTGCGATATCTCACCGATAGCTGTATGATTCCAATACGTATCATACATTTAAATATTCATCATGGTACCCGACGTACCCATATTTAAGAGATGTCTAGACTATTGGTTGTGATCAAACGTGAACATCAAAGCATCTCACCGATCGGCGTTTTCTATCGACCCTAAAATATTAATTTTCGTCTCCTCTCGACGATAACAACATATCAAAGGCACACACATAGTAGTTTGAGAAAATTACAAGTATACATATATATACATACAAGCATGTCTATCATTTTTTTTCCGCGTAATGTATTTTTATTTTTACCAAAACCTTTTTATTTTTATAACATATTATTCTAAGCAATAATAATCTTCATAGGATCTGTTTTGTTTTCGTTGACAGTTTATTTTATTTTCATGTACACGTCTTATTGCCCTTGACGCGTAGATAATACTATAACTTTATATTGAACCGGTACTGAAAACTGTCTTGTACATAATATATTACCTAAAGAAAACGCACTATCCGTCACGGTATAAACGAGCAGATATTGGAGTTAATTCTGCCGGCATAGGTCGCGGTGTAGGTTATCGTCATCGTCGGCAACGGTGGTAGTGGTAGGACAATTGTCACGTCATTATCTTCAACCGTGATTTATGTGAATTGTACCTCAGCGCGGCTCGACGACGGTGGACTGCAGAGCTGTAAAATATTATTATTATTATTATTATTGTTATTATTATTATTGTTATCGTTATTGTTGTTATTATTGTGTCGCCACAACGTGAATCGTGACTTGTTATAGTGGTTAATGTAGGGTGACACGATGGTAGACTCGAAGAGGGGACGCATTTCCAGCAGAATACTAGTGAAACGCGCAAAGTTCGACGGAGACCGAGACGAAGGTCGCGATGCCTATTGAGTAGTTTATTTAAGATTTCCCGTGTCCCTCGTCTAGGGGAAATCGTTCAATCATCGGTGGATCTACTTTTTGTGCACGTGTCTGCGTGAAAGTTCGTATATCGGTACACATATCGTGTTGGCAGGAGTAACTACGTTGACACGGGAGGGTGGTGTTGGTGATAGAAGGATAAAGCAAGAATACGAGGTTTAATTATGTCACACCCGGTATACATTGGCATCGGGCCTCCAAGATAATATGACGTGATTCAAACTCGTACACACACGAATGTGCACGCATGCAAGATAGAAGGAACAGGAGTGCGGTTTCGGGTTTTTAAAAACAACCGAATTAGACATCCGGCAGTTTATGAACGCGTGATTAATGGATAACGGGTGTGCGGAATCCTGGCGGGTGCGCCTCCGACGAGACCAGACGAGACAAGACGACGACGTCGAAAACGATTGTGGTGTTAGTGGTTATGGTAGTGGCGACAACGGCTCATGTGTGTATATAATATTAAGTAGTAAACAAACGTGTGCAAACGTATTTGGCTTTTTTTCTACGCGCACAGCAACTCTTTGCCCACCCACCCACTATTTCCGGCAAGTGTAATTATGTATGTGTGTGTGTGTGTGTGTTTGTACACATAATATTACACGCTGTTGAATAAGCACTGATGGTGTGTATTATTCGTTTTCCAAATCGAATCCATGTACGGGTCCCAGTTAATAGATATTTCTTTTGAATTATATATTGTTCGGTGAGCACCTTCAAAAGTTGCTACGTCTTTATTACTCTGCGTACAGATTACGCGCGCATGCATACACGTATATGTACCGATACATTGCAGTACAATACACATTTAATATACATGTAAAATAAACCGAGTAATATGTGCAACGTTAGCGTTCTTGTTCTTTATTACATTAATATTACTATTAGAGTACTATTAAAGTACTTATTATAAGTAACTCTCTCGGTGCTCTAACTTATCTTCTACAAACTAATTCTTCTAATGAAATATAATGAAAACAGATAATTAAAATTACTTCCAACTCTAATAATACCATTGAGTTCATGTGGGTCCCTTTATACACTGGCATTACTGGTAATGAAGAAGTTGATCTATTAGCAAACCAAACTATATCATCCCCTGAGTCTACCGAAATCAAGTCACTACCATAAAAATATCTCTTAAGAATAAGCAATAGAATCTCTTCACAACAGTGGCAATCTCAATGGTTCTGCATAACAAACAATGTATTAAAAAATACAAAAATAACAGTCCAAAAATGGTGACTCCTATTAATACAGTCCATCTTGTAGACATTGTCACAACTAGATCTAGAATTGGCAAAACTAATTTCACCCATTCTTATTCATTCAATAAAACATTTTTTCCCATTTTTGCCTCCCGAACGAGATTGTAATTCCATAGTCGTAATTATATTTTGTATTGGCGTGAAACATAGATTGTGGAGATAGATCACCTCCACGAGATTCATAATATTTTCCTCCGGCTAAAAAGGTCTACTCCATTACTATTATATAAGGTTAACTACTATTTTTTTTATACGATTTTCTAGCCAGGTGATATTGAAATAATTGTTTACGAAACTGATTAACGTTTTAGTTGTATTCATCGGGGAAAGGAAGACAGTAAATGTTTATTTTGTGTGTATACTATTTATATCAATTTAAATATACCTCAAAATGTATTAAAATAAACATAAAATGTAATCAAATATTTCTGTGGTAACCTAATAGTAAAAAAAATGTTTATATCCAGCCCAGAGTACAAAACGGTTTCAACCCTTAACAATGCGATTTTCAAAAAATCCTTTTTTGTTAGAACCATACATATTCATAAGTATATTTTCTGAAAATTCCAAATTAATTGATATAATAATTTTGACTATTCAGTAATGGAAATGTATAAAATGAATAAATAACCAAAAAGTTAAAAATAATAATGATTACTCTACTGTTATTAAGGGAATTAATTTGATTCGAGTATCACATTCAGTTTAAACTAATTAAGGTTGCATATCTTTGACTATACTGAAATAATAAACAAAATAAATTAAATAATCAATTCACTATTTTTTACGATTTCATCGAGCATATACAGTATGGTAAATCGTGTTCGGAAATATTGGTATTAAATTTGTTAGGTTAGTGAATATTTTTTAGAATAATAACTTTATAAGGCTCTATTTGAAATAAGCAAAACAAAAATAAAAACTTAATTATGACAATCATACTTGGCAACTACGAGTATATAAATTAGATATAATATGTGTATGTATGCACCTTTTTCTGTTACATTGTATTATAAATAATCAACGTACTTAATATATACTTTAGAGATATACATACATATATTTATAATATAGAAATAATTGTAATCTGAGGATGCTTTAACGGTTTTTGTAATTCAACTGGGTTCAGAGATTCGGAATTAAAGCCAAGAAAAAAAGTAAACAAAAACTCGTACAATTTTGAGAAGTAAAATCTATTATAACATATTATTCGTTTTGTATTAAAAAAAAACAGGGGATCGGTTACAATTAAGTTCTCTTGTAATTGAAACTTCTTTTGTCACTAATTACTTAAGAAATTCAATTTAATTAAACTATACAGTCGACGATGCATATTACTTAAATTATTAAATCTTGACAAAAATTAACTATTTTATTTTATTTTTATCATCTAATATTATTATATATTTTTTATACGTACAGCATGCAAACTATATTGTAATATTTATTCTCTGGATAAATGGGATTTTCTTTGTTTGTGATTACCTTACTTAAATTTTATCTTAAAATTCGACATAAAGATTATCCGATGATATTCATAAATAAACATTAAAGTATTTGGTTTGTTTAAATTGGGATTTGTAAGATAAAAATTTAGAAATAATAATTGTATTTCACAAATTATTCAAAATCTTATCTCTTATATACACAACCAGAAATTTCAATAATAATTGATAAATATTTTAATAATTTTGTAAATTAGCTTGAACTATAATAGTCTAAATTAACTTTTAAAAACAATTTTTGAATTCCTACAGTCGATAAATTAACTTAAAGTGTATAATTTTTGGATTGAATAGGATTAATTAAATGCGATATTAAGACAGATATATAATCAGTAAATTGTATTAACTGTTTGTCTGAAATTTTATAATATTTCTATGTATTTAATGTTTAAAACATTTTATATACTACAGTGAAACCTCCATTAATGGACACCTCTCAATAGTGGACCCTTCCCAATAGTGGACACTTCTAAATTCCCCGGCAAAAATGTATGCGCATATAAATGTATGCGTAATAGGTTTTCTCAATAGTGGACAACTCTCTATAGTGGACAATTTTTAATTCCCCGTGGCTGTCCACTATATAGAGGTTTCACTGTATTTCATTTACGAGTACAGCTGTGTGTTGCATTTTTCTCATTTGTATTTTTCATCACTTCAAGCCTAAAAAAGCATGATCATGGACATAGACTATGTGATCAATAGTATACTTTTGACTATTAAATTGATTTAGTTTTAAATATTATTCAGCTTTCGTTGATTTTTCATTTTGCTTGAAAATAAATAATTATAAAACATCACAAACTTTTTAACTCCATTTAATATTGAAAATGTACATATAGTTTACATTTATAATTTTAAATGCATCCTGACAGATTCGTCGTTCTACGAGTAGTATGTGGATGAAATTTTCTTCAACATTTTGAAATTACATCAAAACCTATAGTGTTATTATCGTACATATTCACTAGTATATTACATAATATGAAAATATTTTTTACATTGTGACTAATGTGACTGTTATAAGTAAAATCAAATAAAAAAGAATTTTCGAAAAAACGCAATTTACTTAAAGTGAGTAGAAACCATCTTAATACCATAAGAACCTCGAGTTCGCGTCATATTTGACGGCTTTTTGGCATACATTCACCATAAGCCGTTATTCCCTGCAATGTGTTCATTTTCCATTTTTTGAACGCATCGTCTTCTCTGGATTTTGGACACCGCACTTTAGCCGTAAACAGTTTTTCGCATCTTACGAAATGAATAAGATGTTTCTTTTTTCCCCTTTCTCGTTTTCGCCTTCAAAACGCATTGTTCTTGAAAAATGCACGCTGCAGCTATTTACGGAGTTCAATCACCGAGTGCAATCAACAATGCTATTTCTAACTACCGTGGAATCTCACGGCGAGTGATTCCATGCTCGTGTCTGCTACATGTCCTGCACCAGCGTCCTATGAGATAACATACGTAGGGCCATCCGATAAAGTACTATCCGCTACCTTTTCGTGACGTTCGTATTTTCCTTCTGTTGGCCTAATCGACTGCAATTCGTGCGTGTGCAGGGTTACGTATATTATCTATATATAATATAATAGGGTTTTACGCACATTGCCATACAATAACGTTTATTGCCGCCGCACGTCTGCACGTACTATTCTTCTAAATGGTTTTCGTTTCCATTCCTACTACTACTACTACTACTACTACTACTACTACTACTACTACTACTACAACTATTACTACTGTTACCATTTCCGTTTCTATTGCTGCTGAACCACTAATATTACCACAATTATTATCATCATCAACACTATTATTACGTATTGACCTATTGTTAGTAAGTACCTACTGTTGTTACGTGCACATACAAATATTGCACCAAAACGTGGTGGATTTTCTTGAAATTCAATCCCGAAAGATATGAAACACGCCATAATATACATATGAATGTATACTTACCCTTTGTTATTGAAATATTACACTAAAATACGTATTACTCATACCATATGAATCTACATTTTAGGCATTCGCAAAGTTGTGTTAGCTAATCGACATCGGATATCATTTTACGAAAAATTAAAATTATTTTAAACAAATTCTACTCACTGACATCTCAATAATATTACGAAGGGACTAGGAACTAAAAATTTACCAAATTAATCCGATCGCTTATACGTAAAATTAATCATACGCGTTTTGTATATTGGGGAAATAGCCGTAATAAAGAATACGGGGAAAATGGTACATAACTAATTATAAGGATGACGTTACACAACCGGCTATTGGATAATACGTGGCAGATGTGAATTTATTATATAATAATTTTTTATCTGTACTCACGTTATAGCGCACAACATTTTTGGATTCTGAATCAATAATATAATAATGTCCAGTTAACAGAGTCACATGTACTTTAAAGCTTACAGATATGCAAGACTGGGCATTAACGAGTTAAAAAGTTAAAGTTAAGTTACTTTTAACTAAGTTACTTAACGAGATACTTTTTTTTAAGAAGTAACTTCTAACTAAACGAGTTACTTTTTTTTTTAAAGTAACTTCTAACTTAACGCGTTAAGTTATTTTTTTTCTTTGTACGATCCCCAAAGATTTATTATAGCATTTTGTGTAATAAAAAAAAAAAAAATAATAATAACAATTATTATTATTAAATATAAATTGTTGACTGGTTTTTAAAATATTCAATTTAAAATATAGTATTTATATACAAGTATAGACCTACCATTGATTAATTATACTATAATATTATAGTTACTGTATATTTAACAATGCTAATAGTTAATGGAACTTACAAAATGTCAAAATATACGAAATTACTTATGAGAAATAAAGAATAATATTTTATATTATTTCTTATTCACAGAATATAGTATGTCTACATACTACATTATAATATATTATTTGTAAATCTTTAACATGAGGTTTAAATGGTGTAATTATAAGTTTTATATGAAAAATAAAGTAACTTATTTTTAACCAAGTTAAGTTACTTTTTTTTCCTACTAAATTGTAACTTGAACAAGTAAAATAAAAAAGGAAAGTAATTTTTAACTTTAAACTTTACTTACATTTTTCCAAATTAACTAAACTTAACGAGTTAAAAAAAATAGTTGACTTGCCCAGCCTTGCAAATATGTGTCCAATAAACGATACGTATAAGTTGATTTTGTTGTTACGAGTATAATGTAAATTCGTTCGCTTAATGTTATCAAACATTGATTATTGTGAATACCTAATAAAATATTTAAATAACATTTATTTAAAATTATAGTTACTCAGCTACATTTGTCTTTTTTACGTAATATGCTGATGTAATTTCCAATTCTTAGCGTATTTTTTCATTTTATTTTATGTACTTATTCGTAATCGTTTAAAAATATAGATATATTTTTAAATTATTTCTTTGATGATTCTTTGAACTGATTTTTTTGGTTTTTCTTAGTTAAGTTGTCTTCGATTCATTTATACTGCTGCTCACTTGAAAATATAAGGTTATTATTTATTACTGTTGTAAACAGATATAAACTTTGTATAACACAAATAACACATTTGAAAAAGGATGTAGTTATAAAGGCTTAAATTGCCGTTTATCAAAAACTGAATATTTTTATTACACTCCTCTTGTCCTAAATATTTAGCAAAATTAAAAACTTACATTTCAAGAATTTTCGAACTAAGTGATATCATTTAGAAAGTTCCAAAGATTTTTATTTTATATTTTATATTTTTTTAGTTTACGCACGTCTGGAATATTTATGTATCCAGGATTTAATAGCTATTAAGCTATAATTTTATTACTTTCTTTTAAAAGCTGCAGGTGTTTTCGCTAAAAGAAAATTAATTAATGTTAATAATTTTATAATAATAATATAAATAATTTGTTACAAGATATATATGTATTTATAACATAGTTTCAGACTTAAAAAGTGACCTCTTGAAATACATTGATCGACAATTCTTAAATTGTGAATCCGCCCATGGATACGTTATTTTAAATCCAAATATTATACGCATCTCACAATAAAATAGAAAGCCTACTGTCTTTAAATATGTTTACAAAACCCTGGTATAACAAACTTCACGGGGTAACCAAACAAAAAACTCTGGTAGTAGACTTGTAGTAGAAAGATGGATCATTAAACTGTGTGTGTGTGTGTGTGTGTGTGTGTGTGTGTGTGTGTGTGTGTGTGTGTGTGTGTGTGTGTGTGTGTGTGTGTGTGTGTGTGTGTGTGTGTGTGTGTGTGTGTGTGTGTGTATGTGTGTGTGTGTGTGTGTGTGTGTGTGTGTGTGTGTGTGTGTGTAGGTGTGTGTGTGTGTGTGTGTGTGTTTGTGTGTATGTACGCGAGCGGGTGTGATTGTATAGAATAAGTACTTTTTCAACCTAGTCATATTTACAAGAAGTTAAAGTTATAAATATTTTTAGTTCTTCAGCTTAGAATTGAAATAAAAATAAAACAGTTTTTTTTTTTTTTGAACTATCGGTTAATATAATTTAAATACAATTTTAATAAAATTACTTTTTTAAATCATAAAAAAAAAAAAAAACAATAACTGAAAAGTTGTCAAAAAGTTACTCAATCTTCATGTGTGGGCTCGATAATATTTTCAGATTTTTTATCAAAAACTAGCTGATCCCGTGCACTTTGTTGCTCGTTAAATATACCAATTCTATATGACTCAAACTATGTTTAGTTCGTTATTTAATAATCGGTGGATAATGTTCTACATTTATCTTAAGTTTTCTGTTTCCCGGAATAAAAATTCTGATTCGCAGCAGTATATTATCAGGTAGGCAATCTACCTGCGGTAGATCGCAGACCTAGTGCTGTTTGTACGTAAGTGTATTATTTAACTCTAATAAAGTATCAAAGTTATTCCAAGTTTGACATAATACGGTGGATTAATATAATCAATTAATACATAATCCTAACCTAACCTTAACGTACTAAAATCCGTAGTATAGAATTGTATTGTTGACCATTTGCATTAGTATTTCGAACTATTTCCGTTGCTGCGAACGGTGTCATTTGAAAACATGAATTGAATGTTCTAATTGACTTCAGGAACACGTTAGAATCTGGATCTGTACCGATAAGTAAACCGTTCAATGGTTCAGGTGGTTTTTCAATTTCAGGTAGTTGCATCTTTCCTGACGCGCAACACATCCCGATTAGCTCATTTTTGAATTCGAGAGCATGGCAGTGCGGGCATTCCTTGTCCATAGTACAAATTACTACTTTTGAATGAGCATCATATTCAATATCGGGCTCATACTGGAATGCTAGACGCAGGAATGAATCAGATATAAATGCTCGGTGTACCTGTTGGCGTTGTTGATAATTTGCTCTGCGTGAGTCAACTACGAATCGACGCGCTTGTCTTTACTCAAATTGTCGTTGTTCATTCCGTTCTGCACGTGCCTCTTGTGATTGAGATTCACGCCATTGCGCCATACTCACACGAACATTTACACTATCGGATTGGTATTGTTCGTTTGTTCTTTGCGCTCTTCTATGTCTCATGTTTGTAGCTGCATTTGTTCTACGACAAAAATTGGCATTTTGGCGTCTTCTTGGAATTTTTAATGACACAAACAAATAGAAAATACTCAAAGTACTTATTTATATATTTTCTTTTTTTTTGTTTTTTTTTTTTTTTTGGTTACCTTTCAACGTCGGGTAATCTATCTTCTATCTATCTATATAAATAAAAATCTAATGCTGTTTGTATGTCTCGCTAAAACTCGAGAACGGCTGGACCGATTTACATTTTCATACTAAATTTCACAAATAATTTAAGACCAAAATGAGCTAAATCGGTCCAGCCGTTCTCGAGTTTAAGCATATAAACTGCATTAGATTTTTATTTATATAGATAATTATGTTCATAAACTTTTTCTTTATTAGAGTCTTTATATAGTTCATTAAAAATGATTTGTCATTCGTATAATAATATTACCAATAACGAAAACCATTAATACACCCCTAATATTAAATGAAATCTAGTAGCTCCTGTTGTAAAATGTAATAGGTTTCAATCAATCTAATGCGGTCAAATAGTATTATAATGTTAAATACCTTCTTCGATACTTCAGTATTTGTAAACGTTTTTAAATAACGATCACAATTGAAGTATACA
>JASXSY010002583.1:0-78018 GCA_034509805.1 Sipha maydis
TTTATTAAAAACTAATATTAAGGGTTTTTAAAAAAAAACAGTTAGCTTCTTTCAAATTAATTTATGAATATAACTAACCCGACTGAGAGTTGAATTACACAAATTATTTTATAAAACGAAAATCTGTAAAACAATAAAAGGAAATTAAATAACAATAAAGGTAGGAAAACGGATATCCTCTACAAAGCAGCGGCCTACGGTTTTGGCTAAATCATAACCAGGTTAAACGGAGAGAAGATTATATTAAATTTGTTATAGTGATTCGCTTCGTATTGCAAAGATAACTTCGAGTAGAGCTTAGATTACATTTTTATATTAATTTTATTAATTTTCAACCTTAATGAAATATATTAAAAGCTAAACCTCTAAAAATACACAGAAGATACCTATTACTTTTTTTTATTTTTTTTTAATTTAAAAAATTTTGAATTTTTGATTATCTAATTACATTTCATATACCATTATGAATGAAAAAATAATGTTGGTTATTAATATAAATTATACACCTTATACTGAAAAAAATTAAGTAAGTTGAACTATCTTGCAGCTTAAAATTCCACATAATTTTTATTTAAAAAATCATCGAATTTACACAGATTTGGAATAATATTTAAATCTACTGAATTAAACATTTTATTTGTTACTAAAATTATAAAAATATCATGTATTTTACGTAGGTATATACTGTTATATTTATTCCCTATACAATTTACAGCAACGTTTAGATTATTAAAAATAATGTACCATTTAATATTACTAAATATATTAATTTTAAAAATAATTGATTTGGTATAAATTTTGTAAATAATAACGATTACATGAAACATATATTTCTAAAATCGAATTAATTTTATTTTTTATTTAACTAAGAAAACCTTAAGTTTTAAATTATTCATAGTTAAAATTTAAGACTCACGCCCAAGTCCTAACTTTAGTTGGATTAGTAAATATTCGTTCAACCGAACTCGGTTGTATTAAAATTTTATTAAACTGATGGAAATGTTCAAATGATTTATTTTCATTATAACATAAATCGGTTTAAAAATTATTCATTAAATATAAATGTAATACTCAGTTAAACCTGCGATAATCCTTATTTTCCACCACTAAAATTTAACAGAAACAATATCGAACATTTCCATCGTTTAACCCGACATTTTCTCTGTTGTTTCTATTCAAACCACCCTTTTAATTATATAACAGATCTGTGTTCTTCATAAAACTGAAACTAAAGGTCACATACCAGCGTCAACATAATTCCATTACTTTTCTGTGATATTAAACCATGAATACATAATATCAGAATTATTAAAAATATAAAAAAAAAGTTTCCCAAGTCATTTATAATTATTCATTTTGAGTCTTCCCACGCCGTAAAACGCGATATAAATTGCACAGTAAATAATAATATAACCTACTAAAATACGCTTAAATATCAAAATAAAATCGTTAATAAATGATTGGTAATATCCGAACATTATGAAAATAGTTAATTTATTTCGTTTAAGATAACGCTAAACGTAATATTTTACTTTCGGTACAAAATCATAAAAAAACGAAAATTTGCGGTATACTTAATTAAAATCAGCACCGGAATTCATAGTTATGATTGATGAAAATAAAAATTCTGTTGAAAACGAATTTATTTTGAACAAATAGTTTTGTTATGCATAGCTGTGGATAAATATTTTTTTTGAAAACAAATCAACGCTTTTTATTTTTAAAAAATAAAAATTAACGAATTAAAACAATAATAACTTTTATATATATATATATATATATATATATACACATAAAATAAAGTATTGTACGAGAAATAACCTCCTGCTCTTTGTGTATTCTACAAGCCGATTTCTGTGTAATAATCGACCGCTACCAAGTATCTCGAATATTACTGTTCGAAACAGTCGTAACGGTTCGTACGGGTTTTCGGTAGGCACTTGGGTTCGTATAAAGACCGCCGCTGTACATGCTAGTCTCGAAATAATGATCTTAATTGCTTTGAAACTTCCAAGAACAGTATAAAGACATCATGTCATGACGGCGTGAACCCGACGCCGTTTGTAGCATAGAACTGCAACGAGTGTTCTCGAAAGGTTAGTGTAAGCCAAGAACAGAACGGTAAAACTCGATTTGAACAAGGCAGCAGCGACGCACGTTCCATAAAAGGGCCGTTTTCGAAAAACCGGGAACTGTGCGTGGAAACGGTTCGCGCTCGCGGAGGAATCGGAACGGGACGTTTCTCGGTTACAGGACGATTCGGTCCAACGAGAGCGGTGCACGCGTCTCAACCATGGCTGCTCCGGGCGGGCTTTCGTCTTCGTGTTGAGCTCCGGGTACGGTTGTCGCGGTCGCTCGCGTCATCGTTTCGCCGGGCATCGTGCAAAAATATAAAAAAAGTTATATTATTTCCGATAGACCAAGTTTGCGCCAAAATTTACTTGGTATGATTTTAATAAAGCAATATGGGTATTTTTTTCTGGTATAAAAATTAAACAATAATTATAATGATGACAAAATTATGTTTAAACGATAGTCAATTACGAATTTAGTCAAAGTATAAAAAAGTTCCGTCGATATATCATTTCTCACTCGCGTAAAAACTATCGATTTTCATGACAAGTCAATATGATTATATAAGATAACGGATATCTTCGTTTTTACGAGTAGGTAGTTAAACGTATACAGTTTAACGTTTAACGAATATCAGACACACGTTTAGGATTTAATCGAAGAGAATTTTTATGAGCATAGTAAATGCTTTTATATATATATACATATGAATTAACCAAGTCGTTAATGTAAAATGTTTACGTAGGTAAATTTGGCGCAAATTGTTGTATTCAAAATTAATTAATTCTTTTCGGCGCAAATGCGTAATTCCCGTTTTTCCGTGAACCACGGTCATCCCCGTAGCCGTCGCGCTGCAAAACTTGGCCGTAGCCGTTGATCTGTTCTCGGCCTGAACGTGCGTGCGAAATAATAGAAAATAAGAAAAAAAAAATTACAATGACGCGTACACAACAAGTGTGCCGTTGAAATGCGCTCGGTGGGGTTAACGAGATAGCGCAAGGGTCCGATCTAAGGGAAGCGATCCGTGCACTGCGTAAGCTTTATATTTTTTCGTGAATTTCACCACCATATTGATATTGTTATTATTGCTGTTGTTGAGTGATCGAACGTGTGAGAAAACATGAATGTATGTTATGTAGAAACGTATTTTCATATTATTTTCTGGACATTCGACTTTCCGAACTTTTTGAATGCCCAATGTTACTCTGCTTCATAATTGTTTTTTATTTTTTTTATAAATATATATATTCCACTTGCCCTTAGGCGTTGTTGCTTAGTACAATTACTGTAAAATAACATGTTTTTGAAGGTTTTTTTTTTTGTTTATCCAAAATATATTAATTTATATTTTTAAATAATTATATTAAAAATAGCAAACAAAAATAAAAAAAAATAATTTCTATTAATACATTTAGGTACGTAACATAACAACATTATTAAATTTACCTACTATAAAAACAAATACAGTGATATAATAAGATTTTAATTACAGCAATTAAGAAAACATTTTCGTCCGGTTCTGTATTATGAAAGGAATTATTAAAAAAAAATCATAATAAAAACGTTATGTTGTAAGAAAATAAACTTAATTCAAGAAAATGTAAAAATACATTTATTACAAAAAACTTAATGTATTTTACTGAATGTAGCGTTTTTCTCCTTTTTAAAGAAAAAGTCTAACAATTTTTTTAGCATTCAAAAAATAGTAGGTGGTGGAAATAAATTACTTTTGAAACTAACTTGTAATGACTATAATAAGCTTTAATTATTTTTAATAGCTGTTTGTTTGAAATGCAGTTTTATAAAATAATTTATTAATTAATAAAATGCCATCAACAATTAAATGATTATTCAATATAAATTGCCGTGTTAAAATGCCTTATAACATTTTTCGACCACAACATCTTATATCAATAAAATACAAGTACAAAACAATATTACTATTTTAAATTTGAATAGTTATACATAATAATGGTGATTTTAAATTATTGAAATCAAATTGAACTTCATTAAATAAAAATATATTTACAGTAATTATCTAACAACATTTTAATTTAACAAAAAATTTATTATTAATTGATTGTGTAATTGTATGTAATATTTTTTTAATATTTCAATAATGTAAAGAATTATCAGAAATCTTACGCTATGTTACTTAAATGTTTCAAATTATATCATAAAAAATCTGAATACTCATAATTTATGTATTTCTTATTCATACACTCTGTCCGTACGAATATAATAACAATGTTTACTAATGTGATAATGTTTAACAATACATATTGTATTAATCAAATGACAAAGATTGTCAAAAGCATGTTTCTGTCAACTGATATTGATGTACTTATCCTATTATTAATATATTAGGCTAACAATATTATAATATCATATTCGACACTATTAATACACCAATCAACATAATCGAGACATTGTTTCTGTTATTTTTCATCTTCATTCTTTTAATATTCACCAGTGTTTTGCAAAGTATAATCGTGACTATTATAGCGTGGCATATTGTCAAAATTTAGTTATTTTGTGAGGATATAGTATAATATATATCTGACAATTTTATTAAATAATAAATGTATCAGCGATTTCACAATTAAAAAAAAATAATAAATTAAGTTTGGTGGACTGATGTATTTACTTCTTAATTTAATATTTTGCTCATATTAAAGTTAATGTTTTACATTTTGTTAGTTGATAATATTGTTTTTGTAACTTTTATATTTTTAGATCAAATAAGACAAGAGTATTACGATGATGGTTTAAATATAATTCTCATTTGATTTCAAATAGTATACATCTGTTAAGGTATCGCTGTAAAAATACCGAGATTCGATATATGTGTTCGGGTCCGATTGTTATTTCTTCTGATGAAATTAGACCAAATATTTAAAGATGTATGGCTTAGTCAAAAAATAATGTATTTAAAAATACAATACACCGTAAAATTAAAAAATAATGTTTGGGTACGGTATGATTACATAATTTAGAAAACTTGTTGTTCATTACTATAATCGAATTACTGAAGTTAAAAATGCAGCAATTTTAATCAAATAATGTACACATTATAACGAATTATAATAGTTATACGAATAGAAAGTAGCATAATCATGTTCTTTAAAAGGAGAATAAAAATATTTTAATTGACTATTTTTAAACTTTCTTTTAAGGCACATTTATTTTTACTAGACTTAATAATAAAATTGAAACTAAATTTTTCACTTTGGTCATGATTTTTATAGGAAATTGAAAACTACTCAATGTGTAAAGTTTTTTTCCGAGGCAAACAGGTGCCGATTACTCGAAATATTTTAGCCATTACATTTTTCAAAGTTAACTTTCATAATTTTAAAGTTTTTATTTACTGTCGGATATTTTTGTCGTTAATAGATTGCTGGCAATACACTTTTTATGTTCACAATCTCAATAGTAGGTACAACTTTTGTCATTAAAATACAAATTACAGTGTCGCAAACAGAACACCATACAGTTATAAGATTCGTGATTGGTTCCGTTTACACAGGTTAAAGTGTAATTCATTTATACACGAAGATATTATGTTTTGTTGATGTAATCATTTAAATTCTCCCAATTTATGAGTTAAAATGCTGCATTCAAAAACAATCATTTATGAATCCCCAAGACAAAATATCTCGATAATTATAACGTAATATTCGTGTTATATCGTTCACATTTCTTTGTTCAAACGTTAGTGAAATTAAGAGGAATGTTTGTAGTTTAACTGATATTGAATCAAAAACATTATAAATTAAAATATGACTGAACTTACTTAATGAACTATTGATAAGCAATATGACTTGGAACTGTCACAAAAATGAATTTATTTTCGTCCTAAATTTGAATAATTAATATAGTTAATTTCTTCGTTGGAATCCACTTAAATCAAGTAAAAATATGATACTGTTTAAATAACCAGACCTTGTATAATGTTATATTTGATTGCATGTATATTTAAGTATTTAACAACTGAATTCAATTTTACTTCATATTGTAGAGTTAAATAAATATAAGTTATATTTTGAATGTTTTAGTTAATGTGTAAACAATGTTGATCATTCTTTTTAATTGATTAATAATAATTCAATTTAATTAAAAATATATACAGTACATAGGTACAAGAATTTGTAGAATTACTTATTATTTTTATTTTTATTTTTGTCAACTTTTGTTATTTTTTTTTATAAAATTTTTATAGTTCAAAATACTTATTATAAATTATTTTGTTAAAATATATTCCTTATCTTATCTATGTGTATTTTTGGGTTAGTTAGTTTTGGTATGCTTATCGTATATTCCAAATTTTTATTTTCAGAAATCAAATATTGCGTATAGTTTTTTATTCATAATAATTTGAATTTAAGAGCATCACGGTGATTGAGGTTATTTTAGTGAAACCTCTTCAGTTTCTACTATATTATATAATTCCACAGATAATATTATTTGATCATAAATGTTCTTAAAAAAAAAAAAATAATAATAATAAATAAATAAACATTTAATCAATAATGAATACATAATATCATTAATGTCCAATGTACATGAAGAAATTTATACTTATAACCTATTTATCATACTCTAGTACCATTTTACAAACATTGAGCCTCTTATTATAAAGTAAAATTGTCTATGAAGATTGTTTGAATTAAAAAAATAGAAGTTAGTTAAACGCTCGCTAAGTTTTAAATGCGGAAGAAAAAAAAATTGTAATTTTAAATTTTTTTTTTTTTAAATTATTTAATAAATAATAATAAATTGTATCTTAATTTATGGATGAAATTATTTTACTTATTTTTATAGTTCTAATTATTTTCTCGTTTTACATTATAGTGCGCACGATCGGTAGTTATAATTGCGTTAATTAGTACATTATATTATAAACTTGTTTACAGACCTAATAATGAATAGAAAAAAGTGCTTTAAAAACATAATGGAAGACAACACTTTGAAGAGAACGATAAAAACAAAAGCAATATTTATACGAACGATAAACTCAATATTCATCAATAGGGAGTAATCCTACACTGGAACAAAATAAAAAAATAAAAATATAATAACCAAAACCAAACACTTAAAATAGTCCAAAGTGCCCATGTACATATATATTATTATTTTTTATCTCATAGCCGATATTGAATTCGGTCGGTTTTTATTTTTATTTATTTAAATTTTCCTTGATAACTTCCGCCCTATGTATTTTATTATTCCCGTCAATGTTTAACAGGGTAATTCCAGTCGATAACATTTTCGATCACCCACATAATCGCGTTGTGATGAAGGCGGTTTTACAAACGACCGCACAGTTGAATATAAAAGGGTGTATTGTGGCACCGGTTCTGAAAACTGTCTTTTACTTCCCACCCACCCCCTATCCGCCGATGTTGACTGATAAATAACATCTCTATGCATACAACGATCCTGTGACCGCACTCGCACACTATTTCATTGTTTGGTACTCATTTCATCGATTCTTTGTATTACACTCACCGTAATACACCATCGCCAAGGTAATACGTTTTAAACTCAGAAGTTTTATTTATCGATAAGCGACTACACGTAGCTATATCCCGTATAGTTTATAACACATTTGTTACGCCTCCTACAATGGACGCCGTGACTAGACGTTTTAAACTTTAGTGTATATTCGATGTACCACGATTACCTCAGCGATAGTACTGCATTCTTTTTTTTTCATTTTTTTCTATTTTTTGTGCTAAATCTCTTGTAGGCAGCTGTGCGGTTTTGTACACACGACGTAAGCAAAATTAAACGAAATGACAATTTTAATTGACCAAATGTTGAGTGCGGGTGCCCATATAACCTTAACTATAATGCGCTTACGTAGTTCTGCATACTCGTATTTCTTCGAATCATGGTAATATTCTATACAAATATGCCAAACGATTCATAAAATAGTTTCAACGTTTTGTGGTTTCGTTTCGTTTTAGATTCTGAACGGAGTGAAGAATGTATTGATTTTACAATGATGTGTGTTTTTTTTTTTTGTGTCTGTCGACACGATTTGGGGCAGTAAAAATGCTTCGATTGCCTTGTGTAGCAACTTTTCTGAAAGAAAAGTGAATCTATTTGGTACTTTGGGGGGTCAAAAGTAATAAATTTCCAATATTTTTTAAATGCGACGGGAAAAACCATAAAAAAATTTGGGAAAAACGGGAGTTTATACGCAAAACCAGTTTTCGACATAATCCAATTTTTTATTTTGCTATTACTCAAAAACTAATCGATGTAAATACTTGAAATTTTCACCAAATGTTTAGATTAGCGTTCTCTATACACCATTAAATTTTCATAGTTTTTTGACTTTTATTAAGCTATTTATAGACAATTGAAATTTTCAATTTTTTTAAGTATTTTTTTTTTAAATAACAATAAAATTTTTTTGGCTGCCCAGAAAATTTTGAAAATTTAATACAAGGTTTTTTATAAGCTTTTCCTTAACTGATAAAAAAAAATTTTAAATCGTAAGTCACAATTTTTTTTTAATAAGTGCTCAAAGTTCCAATTTATACGAAATATGTAAAAATCACGATAATTTGCAAGTTATTTTGTAGATAAAAATTCATAAATTTTTTTCTGTTCATACTTAAGGTTCAAAATTTTAACACTAGGTTATATATAAGCTACTCTTCAAAAATCTTTAAAAAAATTTCTACCGGAATTAGAGGAAAAATTTTATGACTGTTTGAAATTTAAATATTTACGAAATTGCATAAAATAGCGATTTATTCTCAAACGATTTTAAATATTTTTTATAATTCAAAAAGTATAAGTCGCAGATTTTTTAAATTTCTACCAGCTGTTAAGATTGGTATTTCCTTTATGTCATATTTTTTTCAAAATATTATATTGATTTTTAAGCCACTTATAGACATTTAAAATATTCGATTTTTTTACATTTATTTTTTATAATCGGTGATAAAAAAAATTTGGCTCGTACAAAATACTTGAAAATTTAATAAAAGATTCCACAGAAGTAGTTCTTAAATTCATTCAAAAATTATTAAAATCCATATGCACAATTTTTTTTTATAAGCGTTTGAACAGGGAATATTGACAAAAAATTACATGTAAAATATAATATAATGTATAATATTCTAGACTGACAAACTATATCGCTGTATGCAACTGCCAACCCATCCTAATTGAAAAATATATTTATCGTTTCAAAATAAAATATACTTTTTACAATGTTTATAAATAACAATGTATTATATCCTAGACAAACATATGAACTCCGTTCAGAATCGTTATTCGTATACAATGATATCTATCATTGCATTCAAATTTAACAAATCCATTATAATAAAGACCTATCCTATAAGCGAGGTGCACTCCACCCCTAACTGTACAGCAGAGCGAGGCCCATCCGGTTCTTTTTTATTTTATATTTCTAAATTTAAATACAAATATCGTCGTATAAAATGACTCGTTTGATAATACAAGTTTTTTCCAGCATATTTTTTTTCGAATCGAGTAGTCTTAAGTCAAAAACATATGATAATGCGATATTGCTTGCTACCGAGAAGTTAAGTATACAAACACTTATTATTATTGTATTCAAACTTGTGGTAGTGACTCTTCACTCTTCCATGTTTTCGAATATCCTCTTTAATTCATTGTAACTAGATGCTTTGGAAATTATATGTCCGACAAATAAAACTCTTGGACGTCCTCGGATTCTCTTTCCTTCAATTTTCCCTTCTATTATTTTATAAATCAGTTAATTTTCAAGCCTTTTAATGTTACCAATCATGTTCCATCGGTACAAACACTACAAACACAAATCTATTATTTTTACTTAATAATTTGCCCTAAAGATAATTTGTCTCATAAAATTGAAATTAAATTGTATATACATTTTTTATATGTAGAATATTTTATAAAATATAAAATATGATTTTTATCGATACAACATAGTCAAATGTGATTCTACTCAATTAATTCAATTATATTCATTAATAAGGACGGCATGTTGAGCAGTGTCAGCATTAAAAATGAAACATACATCGCTCATCAAAACCGCAACGTTAAATTGGCATTACACATCACTATCCTATTGTACGAGAAAACGAAAATAAATTAGCACTCAGTGTCGACGCATAATTTACGGAACTCCCAACATAACGCAGAGACCGTTGGTTTTTCCGTCCTGTTATTCCATAGAATTTCTCCACAAAAACTTACCAAATTGTTTAAGATTAAACGAATGCCACTTTCGCAAATACATATTTGACATGCAAATACAAACGGTGAAGAGACCATACTTCTAATTCCATGTACCAATTTTTTCCCCTTCGATTTTTTTTTAATAGTTGTAATTATTTTTTAATTATTATTATGGTTAGTTTTTATGTAAATATCATATTCGACAATTGACCGCCTAATGAAATATTGTTTGGTTTTCTAAGTTTTTCGTATTTTTGTTTGTCACTCATTAATGTAGCACTACGTCATCGTCGGTTGTTTGCCGGCCGCTAAAATAGCACTAATCCATCTGTCATCCATCAATAATCAATCGTAGAGCAACACGGTTTCATAACAATTATATATTAATTTTTATCATTAGCTATTTCGGAAACCTTTTGTCATCTTGTTTCCATCCTTATCGTCATCGTCGTCATGTTCGTCGTGCACCATTGATTTACGATTCATCGTTTAACATTATAGTTCCACTGCGATTACATCAACCGCCGATATTGTGCATACAATTTACAATGGTTTATGTCAGACATGGCCCGATTGATCTTTCAACGTCTCAAATAAACCCAAAAGGATAGGAAATACACACGACATTTTAGTAGCAGAATCTATTTAAATTCGAAAGAAGAAAGAAGAAATATGTTTTCACGTACCCTGTGAGATGACCTCTGAAAGCTTGTTATCCATATCTAATGTAACTAGAGTTGATTTTTGAAGGGATATAATTAAAAATTTCGTGAGTCCGTTTAAGACAGAATAAATTAAGTTTAAAGTTAAATTAGGGGGACTTTCTTAAAAAAAAAAAAAAACAATTTAACATGAAGCAAAAAACCTCATCTAAAATTGAATCGAGAAAAGTACGTAGTCTGACTCTCTTACAGAACACTGGGCATCCGGGAATAAAATACACCACCATCATACTACCAATTACAAATCAATAATAACAATGAAACGGGGCGGTTGGTCTGTTATACAACCGGTACTGTTGAGAATCTCCATTTACGAGAAAATATTATATTAAAAAAAATATCGCAATCGGTGCTTATGAAATAACGCTCAATAATAAGAGCATATAAAAATATACTCAGCTTGGCTCAAAACATAACCAAAAATATACATTACTAGCCCCGGAAGGCTATAGAAACTGGGGGTCAGCTCGATCGACACCGTTCAATAAAAATCACATAGTTATGGACACACTTGACAAAGAAGTAAGTTTACAGAACTAGCGAAAAAAATAATCACGACACGAATTAAATCACCAAACCAATATTTCCCCACCACCCGTCGGTCGGTGACGTTCGCATACAAGGTTAAGCCGTTGCCGGTATAATTAATAAGAACCGGGCAGTGCGTGTTGGCACGCAAAAAAAAAATAGAGCGGTAGGATGAAGTAAGTGTGCACAAAAACGTCGTCCGTCAAACCAGTTCACGATGAGAGACACGGATGAAGAACAAGCACGAGCACACCCACGTTACCCTAAATAAAAGTCGCTAACAATACGTAGCCGGCTCATTAGATAATCATGAATATGTACCCCTATACGTCCCCGTAAAATAAAACTAGAACAATACTTTGAAATTCATCATTTCAATAGCGGTTCGAATAAGACACAAAAAAATAATGATTACCATTTCATCACGTTGCACACAACAAGAGAAGAAAAACAATATCGCTCGAACGAGATCGTGACCCGTTGAAATTTCGTCTATCCGATCGCCACTGGAATAACGTGCGTCTCCGGCTGAAGTTAACTGCATTTTTGACGCCAACGTCACGTCTACGAACGACCGCATTCATCATGTCGGTGCGACTTGGGACGAAGAACGCACATTTCTAAAATGTTGGCGCAGAAACCCGTCGCGAACGCTCTCGGCAAACGCAACCGCCGCCCGACTGATCGCTACGCGTTTTTCGACATAAACCAACACCGGTTGTCGACGAAAACACCGCATCGTTCGGGACGTTCGGCGTGCAGAACAGGATCTGTAAACGGTTTCCGTCCCGTCACCGGTTCCGGATCCCCGGATAATAATATTCATTCTTCTACGAATTATTTTCCGCGTCGAATGCCCATATTATATTACTTTTTTTCTCTAGTCGTCGCTCGTTCAACTTATTCTTATTTATAGTATTGTTTTTTGGATACCGATTCAACGCATCCGTTTTAATATGGCTACTTCTAAATGGTCCTCGTGATATTGAATTGTAATATTGTATTTGTAAAAACTAACGTCCGTGTATTTTTGTTTGAAATGAATCGCTGCAGCATCAGGTTTCTATGAAATACATAAGATAATAAATGTATACACACATATATATATATATATATATACAGTATTTCGATGCTTAAACAAAACTATTCGTCTGAAACACATATGCGTATTTTTTCGTTCTTTATTTCATAAACGTAAATAAATCGTAAAAAAATATACAGTAGTGAACGTTCTCCGAAGACAAATGTATTATTATTGTTTTAATGTAAATACGGCTATTTAAATGTTCATAAATATGCAAAATATAAACTCTTCATTTGAAATGTAGTTTTTACTAAACCAAAAGAATCCAAAATATAATGATTCCATCACGTTAATAATTGTTATCTTCATATACATTGGAATGCCAATCCTTAAAACCGAAAAAATAAGCATTATTATTATTGAAATACCCAGAAACTAGATAATGCCACAAGAATTAAAACATAATGTATCAAAAAACGTTATGGAAAATTTATATTTTAATACTTTTCGTGCGGCATAAGAGTTACACTAGTAGCTTTTACGTTAAAATTATGATTATGAATAAAATGAAAATAACTTTAAAATAAAGAAACAACAACTATAAATATATTAGAAAAGCAACAATAACTATAATGCTTAATTAAAATTCAATATTTTACTTAATTTTATTTTTCCATCGACCTTAGTTTAAAACTGTCACAGTATACTGTCATAGTATACAATGAAATGTATATCGTTAAAAGTTTAAATCATTTATGAACTGTCAACTTCGCAGTCGAAAACCATAACACCTAGGAACACTCATTTACCACCCGTAATAATGCACTTTGATGTTTTTTTTTCCACGTGTACAACCGATAATTATACTAAATTTAAATTAATGATAAAATACATATACTCGTATTGTATGATTTATTTCAAAAATAAATTATACGTTACTTGCGAAATAAACGAAGTACCTACTATAACAATGACAAATTTACTCGGATACATTTCGGTAAGTATTGGTAGAAAATATCCCTTTCCTTTTTAACAAAAGAACATTTAATTTCAGGTTTTAAATAAAAAATAATTTATAAGTTATTTAAATATTGTCGACCTATTATTTTACTGAATTATTTCATAAATGTTTTTGCATGTAGATGTTTAGTGTTTAGATAAAGTGGTAATTTCTAACAATATAAAATCATAAAATAATAGAAAATTTCTGAATAATCTAGACATTATCGAGTGTTTAAGATTCATGTACTTTTACATCATTACCAATTTGAAAGATTATTGACTTTCAGGTTTTTTTTTTTTATACCCATGTAAATGCACATCGTAATAAGTTTTAATATAGCCTATTGTGTTCTAATTATTTAAATATTTTATAAAAAAAAATATAAAAATATCAACCCTTATTCGGAAGGATATATTTGTAATAGTCTTCGGTCTATTAATAAAACATAAGCATTAGTCGCGAACAAGACAGTTGTGTAATTTATTCGAGTACCTATATAATATTTATCAAAGAAATACCGTTTATTCTGCTGTACCAAATTGAAAATATATGTCTTCAACGATGGCGGTATAGATATTTGCCATTTATAATGGATATACATTGCGAACCTGTAATGATTTAGACAGCAATAAAGAAAAAAAACATTTTGAAAAACAATAGTACAGGATAATAATACATTTTTAATCGCTGTTCTGTTTGCCAGTATATTTTTAGAAAAATACAGTTAATAGGTGCGATAACTACGAGAACGTGTTATATATACTTAAAATATATCAGAAATAATTCGTCACACAAGCTTAGTAATTTACGCGGAGGAATGTTAAAATAAACATCAATTAATTTCAAAACTTCACTGCGAACAATATATCATTTCATTTCTCAGGTTGCTTTTGAAGGTTACAGTTTCTATACGTTGTTATAGAAGGTATATTTACAATGTGATTAAAAAACGACTATGACTTTAATTAAGTAAAACACTATGCGTGTCCTGTAGATCTTCGGAAAGACACATTCGATTTTAAATGAAGCGAGATAATTTAATTACAAAATTGAATATTACGGCAGTAGGTATAATGTAATAAATTCACAAGGATAGTGCTATTTTTATTTTTTATTTTTTGCAGGCATTTACAGTCATAATTACTTTCGTAATATTATGGTAGTTTGGGGCTAAACAAGATTTTAATAATATTTTACCGTACGTGGTAGAAATATTTTATAAGACATATTGCCATGAGTAATTTATGCAAGGTACATAATTAATTATATTAACAATTATTTTATTTATTAAAATTGAATTTGACTGTTAAATAGTTTGTATTTTATTAGTAATTTTTAATAAAAAATAGAATAAAAAATAACTGTATCTTACATGATAGAAAACAGTTCAAATGAAGCAATATTTGTTGATAGGTGAATAACAGTGATTTAAAATCGTCATGTATAATTACATTACAATACATTATGTATTTCTTACATGATCACTGTACATTCACAATACAAATTCCGTAAACGCTCGAATAAATATACTACGTTGTTGTGACAAAGTATTTTATAGTTCTGTTCTTGTTCAGCTTTTGATTCTTGTAAAACTATTAGCCTTAATCAAAATAATGAATGCAAAAGCTTCTAATAATACTTATTTATATTTATCATAAAACTATTGGTATCATAAACAATGTCACCATATCATAATCAAAAAACGTTGCAATAAGAAAAATGTCACTCGACAAAACTTTTTTAGTCGATCAATTTTAACGTACTCCCCGAGAACGACTTCACATGTGCCAATGTTTCCTAATCGTTAGTATAATAATATTATACCGAGTCAATAACTCGAATGGATGAACAATTTTAGACGTATATTTTGGTAAAGGTTTTCCTACACCTGCTTTTATAGTAATAACACTGTCGCACCTGTACTATATATATATATATATATTTATATGCATGTAAAAGCATATCTACCAATTGTTTTGATATATATAGACTTTTGAACTCGCAACACGTTAATAAATTATAAATTCAAATTATTCAAATATGACGTTTTATTGTTGTTCATATACAATGCGCATAGTTGTGGCCCGAGGAAAGTACGGGAATGTGTGCGATGTCGTATTTTAAGTGGTAATAATTCTAACCTTATTAAAGTATTGTGCGGAGCGGAACCGTGTGGAAATAGGTACCTGCAAGAATTATAAAACGAACAAAATAGTGATTTTGTGGTTGTGGTTAAGAGTTCGTGCGAAATAACACAATTTAAACGAGCGATTGTACCTATTTCCGAAACGTAATTGTACGTGTGAATTTAACCTCGTTTATGGATAATTGAAATTATTTTCCGGGTTTTTGAATTTAAATTTAATGAACTATAAGCTTTTTACACCATTTTAAGCTGATTAATAAAGAATAACAGTTATCCATTTGGCAATGCCACGACCGTCTAAGAACTTTTACTTTTTTCGGTTGTTCACGATCATTTGAACACACAAAACTAACAGTGCATTAGTGTTTGCGAAAACGTATAGTTGTACTATGTTATTTTTTTCTTTTTATCTTTGATTTGCAACAATGGCGAGAGGAATGAAATATTCGTTAAAAACATGTAAATATAATATACGTACAACAGCAGCGACTATAATACTACAGCATTTACAATCCTTTTAAAACGAATCGGGCAGCATGTAATATATAAATATATGTTAGATATTTAATTGTAAAACCCTTTGATGTTATCTTTGAAAACGTTACCCGTCGGATTTTTACGGTGCGCCTTGCACCCGCCGTAATAATTATTGTCGATAACATATTGAAAATATTGCCGAAAATAAATCATACTACTTCGTTATGTAATATTTATGATGTTGGTGAATTATTTATTAACTGTTTCTATGTGTCATAAAAAATAAAAATATATATTTATATCAACACTGCATTTTACTGTTTTATAGTTATTTTAATATTTCAAATTGAGTTCAAATATTATGATAATGTAACGTGGTCGGGGGTGACCAGTTAGATATATGATATTCAGGGAAAGTTTTCTGGTCCTTTTGAATATATTTTTACGTAGCTTTAGGAGCACAAAGAAAATATCTTAATATTACAAATAAATAAAGATTGGTTCCGATAACTATTAAGATTTCATAAATACAATAACTTACAAATATGAACATAACATAAGGAGTTCAGCTACCTCGGATGGACGTTGTGGTCGAACTGCCATGTTTTACATATTCGGCATTAGCCATCGGATTTACAATTTTCATATATATGACATATGACCCAGTCGAATCGTAATGTCCACTCAGCAATATACATACTAGATGAACTAACTAACAATTATGTAACAATTGTTACAATAGCATATGCAAGTATAAATAAGGTTTGAAGGGTAATAGTTCACAAAAAGGATCAGAAACGTCGTGAGTATTCACAAATGAACGAAACAATTCAGTCTGTTTAATAATGCTTTATATAAAACACACTGTTTTTCATAAAATATTTTTCGGACATTATGTCCCTAAATCATAGGTCAAAACAATAAATATTCAGTTTTAATATACACGTATAACATAATTTTCATTGTTTTCATTAAATATCCTATAACATTACAATGCAGTATCGTACAATGTCGGTTCGCGTAATCCGAATTTTTTACAACGTGTTTAACATAAAATATGAGTGAAAGAATAACACGAATGTTTGTTCAACGTTATTGCGTATTGTTGTCTTATGTTGATTCCACATAAACCTCTTTGTTGTTTAAGAGGAATTATCCGTGTTCTACGAAACGATAATGTGAAATGTCTATAGATTTATATTCCGAACAAACATACTTTTGAATTCTGATTCACTTCTGATTAAATCTCATTTCTAACTGGAAAAAAATATACGGGGTTTCATGAATTTTTCGTCAAAATACTCGGACCACATATCCAGAATATAATCGTTAATTTTATAACATTTCTATAATCTTCGTGCATCAGAAGGTACTCAAATCGAAATATAAAACGTGATGCAATAGGGTAACAAAATTTGACAGTAAAAATATTCCATTGCAATAGTACCTACATTGTTGTTGTTACCGAATTTACCAGAAGTTTATCTTGAGACTTAATCTTAATGTACGTAATCACGCGTGAGAAGCGTTCCTTAAATTACCAACAGGGAAAAATGTCGACCCAGAGAAAAAGGATCATAGTCGTTATCTTTCTGGCAATCAATATACTCATATGTAGAAACAACGCTAACGAAATTGAATACACTCTAGAATGCTTATCTCGGTGTACGTGAAATATAAAATAAAAATATTACACAGTTCCTGCATACGACTTTAATGTTTAACCATCGCCTGGTGTACAGTGATTTCATGCTTACGTATTGGAATACTGTAAATAATAAAAAAACGAACAAATGCTAACGGATCCCAGAGCGTTTCGTTGTTTCGGTGCATTAAACATAGACTTTAATATGTAAAATATGATTACGTTCAATTTTTTTCACCAATTCGGCTTTTGCGTGAAATTATGTCTATGTGAAACTACTTTAACACGATTATTCGTTGAACACTTTATACTAAGAATAATTGGTTTTATGTTAAGAAAAAAAAATTAAACCTGTACGATATATAGATTTAAATATAGATCATGCATTTTATTACAGTTTTTAAAGGTGTAGACGAATGCATAATTTTAAAAAAACTGATACAGTTTTTCGAGTCATGTGCTAATAAAAATATCTACAGGTAAACGGTGTACAGAGGAAATGTTATATGAATAATTATTCATGTTAATGCGGGTGTTTTTAAATTATTTCATAAACATCGATTACATTGGGTGAATTTACACACCAGTGAAGTCACTTTTGCTGCAGCTAAATTTGTTTAACGTAACAGACCTATTGCTCGCCTATTCGCCACGCGTTCAACAGACGCCGCTCGCCCGCGATTGAAGTTGACGAACAGGCTACTCTTGCCGCTACCCGCTGGCTTTTTTTTAACAAAATCATTTTGCGTCATCGGCTGGTCATGAATGGTTGCGATTGCAACGTATCTGAGTCCGTAGTTCACGCAGATGTTGTTATCGTTCCACATTAATTGCGTCAGGCGTTAAAAAAAATGAAAACTTATTTTCAACAGTCTACACATCCAGCACTCCGAAGCATTGGATGTAATTTTCAAAGAATCACATGCACTTTTATTGTTCCACTTTGTTGTTTAAAAATTAACAGAAAACACCGGACACTTTAAATTTACTTCACTGATATAATAACAATAATAATAATAAAAATACTTTATGACTTTTTTAAAAAATACTTATTTTTATTTATTGCGTGACGTGCGGTTGTGACACTTTACGTGCACCATCGAATGGACGAACGAGCTCACTAGCTAAGTGGGTGTCACATCATTTTACCGCGGCTATTCCGACGTTTGTCAGTTGGACACAAGACAAGTGGATGAGCACGACGTTTCTACGCGTGCACTTTCTACGTATCTACATTGTGTTTGTATCTATATTTTGTTTATTATAATGCGCGATGAAATTTTAACGATACGGACAGTATTATAGATAAATTTGATGAAATTGATCAATTATAACAACAAAAATTAATATCAAATTAGATACATACACACACACACACACACACACACACACACACACACACATACATATAATAAAATTCGTCAAAATAGTCTTGCGTCGGTTACATACAAGTGTTATCGAATGAATACATCATTTTATCATATAACGCGTCGAACAGACACTCGTCCAAATATCGTATGCGTCCGTTTGACGTGCGTTGAAACGACGTAGAGTCTCTGGAATGTAATCAGTCAAATCGGTGCACGCTCAATAGCGGGCGACTTTGTTCCCCGATAAGTGAAATTGACTCAAATTAATCGAGGCTATACCGCCTTAGATAACATTTTTTTATATTTTTATTGAAATACAAGTGCCTACTTAAATGTTCACCATCCAGGGTCGAGTAGAATTATTTTATAATAACCGTTCGGTTATCCCTTTCGCGTGGACCACGTCCCGTTTGCCTGGGGATGTCCGCGAGTGCTCATTTCTAAAATATTGTGACGATCAATCAAACAGTGCGTGTTACTGCCACGCCCTGTCCGCTCGATGCACAGCTATGTGCAAAGTATTCCTTTGGAGTATCGACTACTTGTTTGGTCGAAAGTTTCTGCAGCGGACGTGGTTGTAGGGCAAAATATCTTTGGTTAGCGTAATCGAAGATAGACTGTATAACCTCCATTTCGGGCCGATTTTCACTATAAATCGTTAATCAACCATGTTCCCATGATTCATGGTCCGATATTCTCCCGGCAACATATATCAGACTAATTTCCAGTCAAGGGAATTTGACCGAACAAATAAATTATTATTATGGGAACAGATTCGTTCGGTCCGAGTTATCCCTATTCACTTTGACTTTGAAGTACAAACCACAAAGCGCGTGCCTGGTCGCTCCGTAAGATAAAATTAGAAAAAAATTTTTAAGACGTCTTTGCGCATTTTCTATTGTAAACGCAGCAGGTGACTCGATTGCAGATCGATATTTGTGATAAAATTTAATAAACTGTCCATTAGTTCAAAATATTTACGGTATACGTATTTTTACGGTTCATATAAGTTAGCTGTAAAACCATATCACCCTGCCGCATGTCTATATATTTTTCGTAAGCTAAGTATACGGCGGTAACATTCTAAAATGTTTTTAGTCATAAGCTTTGTCAGTTGTTTTCAATCATTCAAAATTACAAGTAAATTAGTATAGTGCAACGAAAAAGGCATATCTTGTATAAAAAAAAAAAAAAAATGAAGTATCTATAAAACATTAAATGTAATATATTATCTATGTTTTTTATAAAACGTAATTATTCAGATATTGACTCAGGTTATTTGCCTGAAATTGTTGTAAATATTAACTGTAAATATTAAGAACTTTTTTATCATAAGTGCCTACAATAAAAAAAAATTGAATAAACTGTTTTTGATTAATGTAACGAAAACGAAGCGATGTAACAAAAAAATAAAAAACCTTTAACGCTTTATTTTATGTGAAAAAAAAAACATATCGAAATAATTAGTAAAACGAATAATTACTAAACTGGAAAATAAAAAATAAATTATTCTAGATTAAGTAACAATACGCTACGTTTACAGTATTTTAAAAAGTAATAATAATAAAGTTGTTAAATTAACAACATTTTACGGTTCATTTACTAGAATAAAAATATAAATCCCATAATTGTTTAACGTTTTTATGATAATATTCAAAAATGTAACTTAAAAAAAAATGTTACCGTAAAATTAATACGATTAAAAGCTCATTTAGTATAATACCATTCTATTATTTTCTGCGAATCAATAATGAACCTCAAAGAAAATAGTACAGGAAATAAATCAGATTCCAAAACGTCACGCAAGGTTGACATGGAAGGAAATGAAAAATCGGTCTTAAGTAGTTTTTACTAAGATGGCGAGTAAAACAAATGAAACATGATTAGAGTGAGTGCAACATTAAAGATACTATGTCGTGTTGGGCAGGGCATGGATCGTGGAAGTACTTTGAGGACAAATCTAGTTCCAGACATGTTAAACTTAACAAGTGACTTTTCGATTTGTTCACTAAATATTTCGTAATTCATTAAAACTGAAACACAACTACCAGGCAATTAATTATTACGCTATTACGTGGTCACGGAATAAAAATGTGTTATCCGAAAGACTTTTAGACAACTTATCAAGCCTTGTATAAAATATTAATTTCTATAATTAAATAACCAATTATTCAAATAATGTGATATTAGTGCGCGTTTACAATATCATCAATCACCCAACTTTACATAAAGTTATGATATTCCAGCGGTTGCTGTGAACACAATATACAAATCTCAACACATATTCATGCATTTCAGAGAATCCGTTTTTAAAATAACATTTTATTTTTTATTAATTTATTCTTCCGGTATAATAAACGTTTGGGTATGGAATATATAATCTCGTAAGGATTGAATTTGTTCCAATTTTGATTTAGATAACAACCCAATTAAAGTTTCTTGAAATGTTTCATTAGCCAACGCAAGTTATTTGTTTATATTTTTCTCTTCAAAATACAAATCTTGAATATACATATATCTATAAAAAAAAAAAAAACCATTCAGGTAACAAGAAATAGAATACCTTTAAAAATTAAACGTACGCGGTTCAAAAAGTATGTTCAACTTGATCCACGTATTACCTATATGTTAGTATGGTATATTGGACAATTCGAATTCACGTCTTGAAGTATAACAATAAATGACTTATTCGTTGACGGTAAAGATGTTTTCATGCAACACTCGATAGCATACGGTGTAAAGTCAACCAAATAATTCCCGACAACGGTTATTTTTACTATCGCAATAATGGGATCGTGAGACCGCGAACAGCTGTTCTCCGTATGGCGATGATGCGTGAGAACGAACGTTCCGCTTTCGATCATCGGAATATTGTCCAGTAGATTTCCCTTTGGTCACGATCGGCCGTCGCAAAATGTAAAATGAACGTGATGCAGTATCACTATACGCCGGCCGGGGGACCATTGTTATGATCGCGGACGTTGTTTGCGTCCAACAACACGCGCGACTGAAACGAAACGAATCGAGTGAGACGGCGAACTTGCGGATAATAATTTGTTCGGCCATTTTATGTTAAACCCCGGTGGGATTACGTCGTGGAGGAACGTCTTGGCACGAAATACTTAATTACGAAAGTGGCCTTAAATACACACCATTCGCCGGAGATAGCGCGTATCGTGGGCCAGCACACTGTACGTACCGGGTAAGTGATCACTATATTATTCACAAGGTGCGTATTGTATATAAATATAAATAAATATATATAATATATACATGTGAATCACCTATTTATGGTTTGTATGGATCGGAGCGGATAACCAAACACGGAATAAATTGAGTGAGGTCGTATAATATGTTGTATATCATGCACAGCACATACATTTATGTGTAAAACTAGAGATCAGATCAAACAATGTTTGTCTACAGTTTGCAGTGGTGAACAGCTGTGTTTGTTAAATCATGTTCATTATATTTCGTCCGCTCGCATTGCAGCTATCATAATATTATCACGTTTTCAATGGTGCATCAAAGAAGAAGGGGAGCGAATGGGCAAATACTCCTAGCGGCAAAATGTTAAGTTGTAGGGGCGATATTTTTATTGAGTGTGTTATTTTAATTTATTTTTTTTTTTTTTTTATCACTAAATGAATTACACTGATTAACGTGTATCAAAATACATTGAAATCGTATACTGTTATACCACAGAGTATACATTTTAATATGTTATTCAAAACAAGCGAAGTGCATATTTTTCATTAATTAATGGTGGAAAAGGAAGGTTAGGAGCTGTAAAGATTAAAGACAAGTTGAGATGGAGGCGCAATTAGATAATTTTACCCCGTGGAGCATATACTCTAAATGCGCCATTTTATGTTTTATTGTTATCGCCATGATTTTGTCGGAAATAATACAGATATTTCTTGGACAACACCGTTGCCGAATTTCGCAATGAAATGAAATGAAATTATTTTCATCTGTTCGAATTGACATTAATTAAACAAAAATACATTTCATCTCTTTTGTACACGAAATGTCATGATATCATGATGATTGTATGCATTTAATGTTAAAATGTCAAGTGCAAAATACAGTTGGAACATCAAACGTATTTAAATGTCAAATACGATTTTATAACTTATATTAATATTAAACTGTATAATAATTTAATTATAATATATATTGAAAAATCTACGAACTCTATATATATTATATATATATATTTATATATATATGAATTATGGTGTTTGACCGCTTATCGATAATTGTTAGCAGTAGTTTTCAATAGTATCACATTTACCCGATCATTTTGTTGAATTTAGATTATTATTCATTTTTACTAATACGTTAGGTTGCGGAAATTTAACGGTGATTCTTGCACATGTATATTAGTTATTTGCTGAATGTTGACATACGAATATAAATTATTAAACAATTAATAGTATATTAGAAATAAAAATGGTTAGCTGAGTAATAAATAAATGAATGATTAAATTTAGTTTATTCAATTTATCGTAGTTTATGACAAATGTTTTTGTGAAATATATATATAATTTCAATTATAATTTATTTACTGCAACACAGTTTACTATTGAGGCATTTACTATAACATAATATTCCCCTGTTCTGACTGTCACATATTTTTTATGTTCCACTTTTTTTCTTTTTTTTTTTTACAATGACGTCTTATAAAATCATGGCTATCACTTTTAGGAATATCTTTGTCGATATCTGTTCAAAAGGAAAACCGTTTGATCTTATAAAACCCCGTTATAACTAATTTTTTTTTCTTTGCAAACTATCACGAGTGATCAACTAATTTATAATGTTACGTATTGTTCCTAATTTTTTATAATTTATTATCTACGTCGATAACTACGGCTAAAATATATTAGAAACCAAAGAAACCAATAATTATATCATCAATATCGTTATCTATAACACTTCCTTGAACAATTATAATAAGCCTATTATGTCTTATACACGAATTAAAAAAAAAATAAAAATATTTAAAAAAAATTGAGATGTGGTATAACGTCTTAAATCTTAATACTATCAAAAATATCTCAAAACATACATCGCGCTTCTAATGTGGAAAATATTTACCAAATATTAGTTGTAAATAATCATAATCACCGATGTACGATCGTCCGTATACAGGCTATTTTACTATACACACTCCCTTCGATTTTTGGTATACGTTGACATGCACCGGTGACTATCAACGTTCATCATTTAATAGTATTAGTTACCGGTATTATGATTAATAACTAAATATTATGATTAATAACCCAATAAATTAAATCGAGATTTCGGAATTGATCATGGTAGGTAAATTAATTACTAAAAAACGCGATTATCTTTTAAACAATTCGAACAAACTGAAAAATATTCAGTCTTATTAAACAGACAAGTATTATGATCAAAGTCTTTATAGTTTCTTATCAAGTTGCATTTTGTGTTGCCCAATGTTTAAAGTCTCATAAAATCGCAGATGATCTTCGTTTACCATCATCAATTGATATGGTTTCTACAATAAACAACTTAAAAATATTCCCTTTCCTAATAATTCAATAAGTCGATCTTAAAAAAAAAAAAAAATTAATTAATAAATGCGTGTTAAAGTTACTACATTAATTTCAAATTTTGAAATATTAATATACGCAAAACAAGCTCATTATTTACATTATTTTATATTAAATTAAATAGCAATAATAATAATGGTTTTTTATTATTTTATTTTAATAAAAAAAAAAAAAAATAAATATTATGCTTATATTTAAACAGTAAAAAATGTATTAATTTATGGAAATCGCGATTAAATTATTTTGTTGTTGCAACAACATGGAGATGTGTGACCCAAAAAAGTTTGGGAACGGTTACTAAAACCATAACGTAAATTAATATTTATAAACTAAAACGAATCATATAAACAGGGTTGTTGTACATTTGTATTCACATTATTGTTGTTTTTTTTATACTATCACTACTAATTGTATAAAATAGTAACTGAATATCCGGCTTTGCACGAAATACTCTTAGCCATGGAATAGTTTTAAACGAATATTTAACTTTTCTTCCATTATTTAAAACATAAACATATTTGATGGTATTAGGGTTGGGATGTGTACTGGATATGTATGTATACATAAATTAACCGGTTTTGCGTATTACTATCATCAATTGGAAACGTATAACTTGCGTCTCTGTTCACAACATACAAAATACTGCGCCTTTAATCAATACTCAAACGTTGACCGGTCCGTACGGATGCAGTAATGGCTACAATTTTAACTTAAGTACTGGAAAATGCACAGTTATGACAGTCAAGTATTAGCTCGGTACTTGCATTACTAGTATATTACGGTTGACGGGTACCATATTTAGGGTACCGTAACTATAGTACCGTGTCTATCGTAATGTATTTTACCGAGTGAAGATTTGACGGTGATAACTCGTAGTTGTAACAAAATTGGGAAAATATTTAAATATTAAATGCTCTTTTAAATTGGTAATGTTAGGTCATAAAGTTATAAAACTTTAGACTGCGTTAATGCCATATGAACACTATAATATTTACCCAATATGGTATATGGCGTGCATAATAAACTGTTTAACACTTATAGTTTTATAATAACACGCGTTATAAAATATAATCGTTTTCGTCACCCCGAAGAAAATGTTCTTGGGCACGTATGCCGGGAAAATGAATCTCAAATAGAGATTAAATTGTATACTTATAATTTAAATGCTATCGGGTTGGGCATGATTTAATAAAATCTCGCCAAACGTAATGTTTACGTCCATTTTAATCTTATATGAAAAATCCGACTGAGAACAAACTTTTTGTTTGTTAATCCTTTTTAAACATTCTAACCTCTAAGGGATTGCATTTTAGAAAACGAGGTTATAGATATTTTAATAAATTAAATTAAAATAATTGTTATAGTAATTATGTTTTAATAGGCAAAAAAAAAAAAAAAATTATTAATTAGAAATATATCATTAAAAACCTTTACCAAAACCCCACAGATATACAGTGAGGTCTTTTGGTTTACATCAACTTACTAAGCTCTACCTTGTTAATGTATTTAGTAGGATTATACACGAAATAATTTCTATTAAACAAAAGAATTCAATCGATTTTGTATTATTAGTAAAATGTATTTTAAATGATTGTATGTACACTTTTTAGACAATTATATCACTATAGTTATTAACTATAGTTGTTACCATAACATATTTTGAATTATAGAAAATATTACTTGTATATTATTATATACCAAACCTAATTATAAGATTGGTTCTCTACTGATTACATACTCGTAAGATCTAAAACAACATCATGCGTTGATTAAAAATCGTAATAATTTGAATTCGTAATAAATTAATTTTATCAAACATATATTCAAACAACATTTTCCGATAAAAATATATTTTAAATAGTTAGAAACAAAAAAAAATGTTCATTCATCTATCGTTTTTCTGACAGTTTTCAAGAAACAGCAGGAGTTATAGTTGTAAATTCCTGTCGTACACGTGATCACGTTCTGACCGTTTAGCATGTCCGTCCTCGCCGCACTTTCCAGACGTTTCGACAAACACAAGGGACTGATTTCCGAGTGCAACCAAGCAATTCTCCATTTACTTGCTCAACGAACAACACGGTGAATTGTTTCATCTCGGTCTGTATGAATCGCAGCACATCCACGAACGCAACCGGACACCTAGTTTTTATACAGCTGTCCGGCGGTAAATTGATCAGAAAATATTGAATTACGATAAATACCATATCGGTTTCACGCGCGAGAACAAAATATAAACACGGATAAATAATATTATATCGTATAAAATTAAATCAATCAATCACGACCGATGTCGTTTTACAGGCGAATAAAACGACCATATATTTTTAATAAAACTAAATGTGACATTTTAGATTCCGAGCAGAGATCATTTTATTTTTATTACTATTGTTATTATTATTATATACGTGCACTTATTTTACGAAACATGTGCCCCAAGTCTTCCACATAAATATCAATCTATTGAAAATCTCATTTAGTCGGTACTTTAAAAAGATTATTTTTTTTGATTTATTGGACTTTGACCGTTGTGTTTTAAATCTTAATCTGAATAATTATGAACTAAAAATATAATATTATTTAAATTCAGAGAACATTCATTCAACATCTATAAATCATCTTAAAATATTACCTATAAATAAATTATCAACAATAAAAATACATGCAAATAAAAAAAGACTATGAAATATTTAATGTATATAATACAAGAAATGAATGTAATAATAATCTCAAATTACTTAAATGTAATACTACTTTAATGAAAATGTTTTACATAAATAGAGGAATTGAATTATTAAATAGGTTACCGAATAATATTAAGACTGTTAATAATAAACTATTTAAATATAAAATAAATAAACTATACATGCAATTTCACGACGAGACTGAATTATAATTATAACTATATAATTAATCAGTGTATAAATGCATAAATGCACAAATGTATGTTGAAAAATATATTATTTCATAGAAATAGATATTAATGTAAAATAGAAATAAGAAAAACTATTAATTAATTAATATTTAATAAATTATTAAATATATATAAATCAAAATACTAAAACCATCTCTCATAAAAAATAATATATTTCTAAAAAAAATGCCAAAATAGTTTTATAGTCATTAATTAAATGAGTTTAACTATGTATTCTATTCAATTAATAATAAAAATCATACGTTTATAAAAATGATTAATTACTTAATATATATTTCATTACGAAAACTTATTAGGTTTTAAAATTCAAGTTATCAAAATTACATATGTCTTCTAAAATTATTTATATTTTAATTGCAATTCAAACCATTCGGATAAAATATATTATAATAATTTTGATAAAAAAAAATGTATTTTTATAAATAACAGATCATTAATTTGTGTAAGTTAAAATGCTTACGGATGGTTATTAAAATTCAAGAAAGCTGAACATTTCAAAATTTAAATTTAAATTTGATTTTTAAAAAAAATTGAATATTTTGCTACTTTTTATATTTGAGTTCTAACTAATATATATATATATATATATACTAAAATTATGATACATTCAATTTTTATTATTAATAATTATTTATGGTAAAAACTTAAAAAATTATTTACTTGTTGATAAAACACATTTTTCACAAAAGATTTTAATCGTACTTAGTTCTTCCACTATTCCACTAATTGTCCAATATTCCAACTATTTTAAATTTGATTAAATAATTTAGAATATAAAAAAATGAAATCTAAATATATTTTATTATGTAACTAGAGAAACTTTTATAATAATAATTGTTTTTTTTTTTCATAATTAATAAATTAATCTTCTTATAATAATTTTACAATTTATAAATTAATATTCCATTTAAATAAAAAAAAAATTATCTGATAAGTGTACATTAAAAAACATAAAGTATATTGTCGAAGATGATTAATGTGCATTTAAATATTATAAGTTTTATCTATTAGTAGGTTATATTAAGTATATTTCAATAATATAGTTCGATAATTGTACTAATAAAACAATAGGTTCATTATGAATACATGATTTTCTATATTCAAAATATTCTGTTTTATTCAAAATTGGTTTTGAAATGTTGGTTCTATTATATTCTATTCTATTATATTTCAAACTTTAATTATAATTAGCTACTTATAGAAAATGACATTGCTATATTTTTTGATTTAAAGAAGTTGTATAACCTAACTGGTATATTTAAATTATATATTTAATAATGTTGGATGTAAATAAAACTATATTTATTTTAATATACAGTATAAAAATAACTAATCATTAATTTAAAATGCTTACAGAATTAACTATATTCCATAGAGTTTATAAACGTAATAATTTGTATTTATTCTAATTTAGAGTATACAAATTGAAAAGTGTAAATCAGTGAATTTAATAACAAATTTAATTAATTACATAAAGACAATTATCGCGGAATAAATTATTCAACTTAATGAACTTTTATAAGAAAAATAATCATCAAGAATCATTTTACTAGTTAATTCATATAAACTATCAAGATTTTCTGATTGGATAATATTTACTTTTATAAACGCAATATCTAGTTTATGTTAAATTAACCAACGAGAGGATAATTGAAGTCGGCGTTCATAAATTTCTATACGTCTTGAAAATATTTTATTGCATAAATTAATATAACTGAAATATTATTAATTCTATTTCCGCCTTGAAAATTAAAATTAAATGGTTCAATATAATTGGATCATCGTGTGAGAAATTGATCATCCAATATTTCATGTGTATAATAGCGAGCAATACTGTACGTCTTATTATAATATAGTCGATAAATACGAAAGTGAAAAAATTGACTCCGTAACAATGTGCTATATACCTCCGTCATTCAAATAAAGTAAGAACTCGTTTTCTAAACTTAAACGTATATTTCATAATATATGTATAAAATAAAATAAATTCATCGACATAATAGTGTACGCAATAATTCATATGCGCTCTGGGAACATTACGGTGTGACGATGAGTACACTATGGAAATACTAATAATAATAATGCAAAAGTTTCACTGTAACCCAACCGGTGAGCGAATGGGATGGTAGGAGAAACGGTACAAGCAATAATCAAATGTAGAATAGAATTAATGGTTGGCCCATGCACCTCAAACTTTTTCTCATATCCTTTACCTTGCACTCCAGTTTTAAACTTCAATCATAAATTTCTAAACGAGACCCTCCTGGTCCTTCGTTCTCAACTATATCCTGGGCTACAAGAGCTCTTCAGTAACTTTTCTATTATTAATATTTCCGTCACACGTTTCCCATATCCTTTGAACACCTCTACCTACATTATTCAAAAATTAGCATTCGTATATAGGAATTATAATGCGAAACGTTCCGATTGTCGTTACGACCATTAAACACTTTATTTTATTGAATTTTCAAATATATCATCCATGTTATCGTTATACAAAATTATCGATTAATCGAGACCTTTCAATTAAGTAGTATAAGCCTTATAGTATAGAAATTAATATCATCCAATGATCATAATATTTTAACAAAGGAAATGTATATCTTTAACTTTGAACAAACATATTTGTATTGCGAAATCCTTTAGTTTGAAAGTACGTAACAATAAAAGGACTACGAAATTACATCCTTTTTTTCTGCAATTGATTATTTATAAACTGTAGGAAGAGTCGAATTTACAGTGAATTTTTGATGTGTACTAATAAAAAGTTATAACACCGCTTATTGTACTTGAAGAAAACAATCTACTTTTCTTGCAATAAGATCCACATTTACATGAAATATTAAATAATTTCGTGTTATTTTCATGCTTGAAATTCATATATTATACGATTCAATATATAGTTAGTATACCTTAAAAATTATTCAATATAATTTAAGTATACTTAAATTTTATTGAATAATTTTTAAATTGTTTTATATTACTCTTTTAGTTGAAAATATTATGTCTTGTGTTTTATTGAATAATATTATCTTTACTTACAGGAGTTTTTATTTTTTTATTTATTATTTATTTAACCAATTAACATTATCTGAAATAAATTGTTACGCATAAGATTAAATATAGTGATCTAACTAAAGCATTATCGATGCATATTATCTTATATTAACAAACAAATTCTCTGTCAACCAAATATTACATGTTTTATTTATTGTGACAGCAATGACAACTCGAAGTTATTTCAAAAAAATGAAAACTGATATTTTTGTTTGTATTGATTTATTTACTGTGAACAATTTCTACTCACTGGTACTTTTATTTTTATATTTATATACATGAAAAGGGATGGTTATTTTAGTGACCATTAAAACTTATAATAATGGAAACTCGCATTGGTTCTACGTTTTCATTGGAATAATTTGTTTGACAAGCTCACCGGGTCCCACGTTTTGGTTATAACTCATCGGACTTGGGGTGAAAAAACAAACAAAGAATGCAAATTTAAATACATTTAAATGGCATATTTTATTTATTTTATTTTAAAACAAGACAATTATACTTCCAAATGTTGAGACTTTGGGTTATTTGCATAATACTTATGAATTAAAAAAAATAAAAAACAGATGCCTTAGATTTTTATATATTTAGAATTAACCTTACTCTTTAGTCTACCGGTGTTGGCAAAAGGTAGTTGCACATGATTATTTAACATTTTAAAGTAATAATTAATCATCAGGTTTAAATCATGATGTTTGATAAAGCCATATGAGATATTATTTAATAATTATGAATTACATCGTAAATGCACTTCAAATTATGTTTTTATAAAACAAATGTCTTATGTAATAACGTAAATAAAATTGAAATAAATCGATGTGCCCTTCTTTCTTATATTTTTGATATTTTCTTTGTATTCATTTTAAAAATAAAAATACAAATAATCATATGATAAAAACGAAGTTATGTATGATAGGTAAAACATCACATAGCTATGGATATAGTTTTACTTTATAACATTATTAATCTCTTAATTTGAAAAAAAAAAAAAGGTTCATGTGTTTACTCATTTTTGGGATACAAAGATAAAATTATTTAATAAAGCTTTCGAGATATAAGTAAACCTAAAATATTTAATAAGAAATTTTTATTAATAGAAATTGGTCTCGTTTATGAACACCATTCAGATGTTGGGCATTTTATGCATTAGTTGTATAACATGTTTGCCATACGATATAAGGTCAACTTCTGACAACGTAAGATCATGTATTCATATAAAAATTAAGACTCATTTAAGGATAAATTTGTAAAAATTTCAAGTATTAAAATCGTAAGTAAATTTAACTGTCACGAGTTATTTAACTGGATGTATGGGTGTGTTTTAATGCAGGTCAGTTTCCAAGTATAACTTGAAAAAAACATAACATAACGATATCATAAGAAACAAATGAATTCAAAATAGATGAATATTTAAAAAAAAACCTAAATAATATATATACTAATTAAATAATATTTAAATTCAAATTGAAAAAATTAAAGTAAAATTAACATTTAAAGGGCAAAATTTATCATAATTTTAACCAATAAAAAATGTTCAAATGCAATTTATAAAAAATAAAATCTTATCTATATGTAAATAAGAAACTAATGAATGAATACTGTATAACGTTAATAATATATGTAAAATGTTCTTATATATTTTATGCTGAAAATATTAAGGACAAAATCAGAAGTAAAAAGTATTACTCAGAACCATATTTTTTAAACCTTAAAAAAAATGATATAATATTCTTGAAACATACATTTTACCACTCCAAAAAGATGAAATAAGAAATAAAAATATAGTTTCATAATTTAAATTTTATCTCTGACATTATAACTTATCGCTTTCAAAATTATAAACAGAACAATAGTCAATGAAATCATCCATAAAACAAATACTTACGACGGCGTATCGTATAGGCAAATGTGGTACTTACATGTGCTGAGGAAATATAATTGTTTTTAGACTACAAAATAACATGAATTTAAAATACCAAATTAAACACTTATTAATCGGGGTAAAATCTCTAATCTTACACTAAATAGCATGCATAACACGTATAGTACAGCCAAAATTGGACATTTTCTGAGAATCTTAACTTGTATGAATTTACGAAGGGTAACAACGAATTGATTGTGGACTCAATAAATGCGTCTTGTAAAAAAAAATAATTATTATAATGAACAGACATAAGAAGATCATACAATTTTAAAGTCTATATAATAAATATTTTGTATTTGATTCATTTTTTATATTCTACCTTGTGTTACATTAATCAAATTGATCTTAATCGTGCTAAACAAATAAAAGTAAACATTTTTATCAAAAATACCTCACCTAAATATAATATTTTCAACGACATTGTAAATAAATAAGTGCATTTTCATTGTTGTATGATATATTGATAAATTTAACTACATTTAAGTTCAACCAAAATATCGCTATGAATCGGATCTCATTTCTTACCAAATGTTTATACATATTTAAGCCATGGATTCGGCAAATGAGTTTCATTTAAATGTATATTATGTTGACAAAAAGTTTTTTTCTTCGCTAGTAAAACCATTACCCCTAATTTGTTTTAAATATCTATCGATTGAAAACTAATCACAGTTTTTGATGGAAAAAATGCTCAAGTTTTTTTTTTTTTACGTCTATATTTATATATATAAATATATAATTAACGATTTCCAAAAACTTTTATTAGCATAAAAACTATTGACATATTTGTTCTCATTTTTTGAGACAATATAGTAATGATAGTCTCAGCGTAACACGTATGCGACCATTTTTAATGATAAAAATGCAAACGTTTAACACATGTATAAAATCTTAATTTGTTTTGATAATAAGAGAATTGTATTTTTTATTGTTGACACATCAAGTGCCTTAAGCAATGCAGATATCTGACTATTACTCAATGTATAAAAGTTTAATAAATAATAAAATTAATTGATCGATGAAGCCATAGATAAGATATAATATTTAAAAAAATTCCCCATTGCAATCGGAAAACCATGCCACACGTGGGTTAAAAATGATTTGGGATCCAGAATTTTATACTGCTTAGCATACTTGAAGTTGGCCGTCATAGTTCCGAATAATAACTATAAACGTAGGAAAACATTTGTGGACTATTGACATTTAAGCGCTGAGGTTTGAGTTTAGATAATTACTCGGAAGTTTCTCAATTAGTTGATTAATTAAATAACTGTGCATTTTTATTACAGTGTCTTCTAGAAATTTTGATTAGTGTCTTTTACCATATTTAAAACAGTAATGACGATTATACATTTTGAATAAATATCCGAAATACAGGTATTAAAAATATATATATATTTTTTTTCATTTTTATTTAAAACAAATACTTTGTGTTTTGATACTAAAATTTTGTTAAACTTTTCACATGCATAATTTTTAGCTGATCAAAAATCTTGATGAAAAAAATATTCTCCTTCATATGCCTTGACTTATGGTATGTTAATTTGTATAACTTAGGATATTTTCTCGTTGAAAAATAAGACCTGTCGCTACCAAAATCATATACCAAAATATGATTAAAAAGAAATATTTTTTGGGATTGAAATAAGGGCAGTTAATCTATTTTTTATATAATTTGCTATTCACTTGCCTTAAAAAAAATCGATAGGCATCAGATGTTTGTAGCGAATCTTGGATATCACAGATTGATCACAAGCTTTGGGGAACATACAAGAGAAAGTATGTGATGTAAGGTTCCTAGTTTTATGGCATTCGTGGAGTGGATATTAGGTTAATGCAGTAGTACTCTTATATGCGTCTATATAGTAATTTTTTATTATCATATTTCTCAATTTATTTATTTTTTGCCACTGGATATTACTCTACAGTTATGGAAAAAATCTTAATGACATTAGTGCCGATAATATTTAGGTTATGGAACCATTGAACGAAGGATTAACTAATATAACTACGAAATAAAACATTAAAAAATGCTAATAAAGGACTTTCAATTCTCGAAATTTCAATCTTACATTAAAACGTTAATGTCAGATAATCCTATGATTTACTGATGAAATTGAACTCGATAAATCTGTACGCAATATGATGTGTATTTTTTTTCGATTAAATCATCCATTTTAGTTATAAGAGTGTATGTATAATTTTCGAGATATAAAATATTTTTTATAAATTACACTACTTAGAACAATTCCTTGATTTCAGTTGAAAATATATTAAAATCCAAATTTAACATAACGATTTCTTTACGTTTTGAACTATAATTAAACACTTAATCAAAACACAATCTTTCACTATCGATAATTATTACAAACTCGTTTAAACAAATTACAGATAATAAAATGATAACGTAAAATATTCACTTCAACTATTAAGTTACATAATATATTATAGAGAAATAACATAAAATAGTGTTTTACTGTCAAATTTAATATCACATTGAAGTTCCCGAAAATACTGACTTATCGTATTCCCAAAATAATTATTGAAAATCTCTAACGCTAATGAAAAATAAAAAATAAATATGATTTATTAAAACATCAATACATTATAATTTTACAATAATAATTATACTATTATAATGATTTGACCCTTCGCAAAGCTTTGGCCACAATGATACAAAAATACATATTTCAATAAAATAATATAATATGAAAATGTGCCTATAGTGACATGGCAAGTTATGAAATATACAATAAATAGCTTTTGCGCTTTTGACATACAAATAAGTATAACAACATTAACAACACAAAAAAAAATGTTTATGACTAGTAAATAGGTGGTCCTACAGTGGCACAACCTCAAATATATCAATAATGATAATAATTCATTTATTTGATGGAATAATATGTGTATAAATAACAATTATTAACAATTCAATAAATTTTCCTGTTTGCCACAGTAATAATGATTACTAATTGAGTAAACAATACAATCATTGACACTGTTACAGTTATTGTTATAGTATATTTGTTATCGATGCAAATGTTACATATTATCTATGTTATTTGCTGTTTTTATTTTTTTTATTCTATGAATTCTGTTTTTTGTTATTTTAATTCACTCTTCAACTAAAAATTCCATTCTCTACGAAAAAGTATTTTCAACGAATTTTGGTTATTTCACAATGAAAGTTCGAAAATATTTTACTTAATAAGAAACTCAACTCTAAAAATAATTTAAGACTTAATATTATGCACACTTATATACTCAAAAATAATTGTATGCTTAATAAAACATTAAAAATAAAAATTATTACTCTAAAATTAATTAAAAATTATCACTGTGTCAATAATAAAGTGAGGCATTTTTTAATAATTCAGTTATTCATATATGGTTTCAATAATTGAAAATAATGAAAAATGCATAATTTTAGTATTATACTTTAAACTAATTGTATAATCGTCAAATGTTTTCTGCTGTTAGTATTTAATCATAATTAATTTTACTATCTTTAAGATATGCCAAAAAAAATAAAAATAATAATTTCCAAATATGATTTATTTGCTATTCTAAACAGGTAATTCATGAGGCCGTGTAAAAAAATCCGCTCAAAAATGTATTGTAACTAAAATCAGTGTTACACCCAGAATTTATTTTCGGATTGAATTTGAAAAAAAAAAACTAATTTAAAAATGTGTTCTGTCGAGATAATGAAGTTAGGTTAAGTTTACTCTATATTTTAAGGAGAAAGTAAGGTCATTACCCCTAAGCTATTACTAGTTAAGCAAATTTTACGGATAAGAAATTCAGTGTAACAACATTACAGCATATATAAATTATAAGATTTAAAATAAAAACTAAATCTATTTAAAAATACTTTTACAGAAAACTTTATTTAATTATTAAGTTTTTGGTAATAAATATAGAGTTCTTATTAAGTTTAAGTGTGTAAAAACATAATCAAATTAAAAGTGTTGCAAATGAAAATGATTTAAGAGAGTTCTATATTTCGTACAAAATGTATGAATGACTAAAAAAAAAAATTTGTTAAATGAAAATCATAGTGATAATAATTGCATTGCTCAAACAAAAATATATCTCTTAATGAATTAGATACTTAAACAAAACTAAAATAAAACAAAAATAATGTATCAAATAATAACCTGTAAGTATAAATGAAACCATCCTTGCTTATTAAAAACTCATATATACTCGTACATCAAAAGTCAGCTTGAAAACCATTACTCTTCAGTAATAGTTAAGAATTTATTTGCTTTTATAACTTTCAAAAGAAAATAAATAAATAGAGTATTAGAAAATATAATGAATGATAAACTAAAATTTTTAATTTTAGTTCGATGACAGATGTTATTATTATGAAAACTTAAGAAGATGATCCAAATGGACATTCTAAATTGTTTGCTGAACTTTGTGTTATTTTTTTAATAAATTACGACTTAACTATATATACTATGTGCAAATCACGTGAAAATGTTAAGTCATTATTGCATTTTATTTTTTTTCTATTTCAAGATTGCAATATTCATTCCGAGTAAGTGTAATTTGGAAACGTAAATATACTTATATAATATTTAACGTGTAATTAAATGATGTTAAAAAACAATTTAAGTTATTTAGTAAAAATGTCATACAGTATATATTGATATAGGATTAACAATATTTTTAATAGAAATAATTATTTGTTTTATACATATAATACTTAATAAAAAAACATCAATATTTTCTATCGACGTTCTAACATCAATGATACAATTTTTATGAAGAATGAAACACTGCGCTGAGATTATTTATATATTATTTTTATTAATCATTCCCTATTGTATTTTAAATAATTGAGTTTTAGACTGCAGCCGAATAACACACTACAAATATTGATATTATAAAACTTTTGATTCATGTTAGTCCAGAAATTATTTTTTAGGAGTTCCTTTATAGATAACGAACATTTTCACATTTCAATGTAATCATATAATTTAGACAATTTAGACAATACAATTACATAAGAATAACTGTTGATTTAAAGTTAGATACGAGATGGAATAGTTTTGAAGATTACTGTTGTGGTATTATTTTTTATTTTATTTTCTAAAGAGCCAAGGGAAACTACGGAATATTTTAAAAGTTAAATATGTAAGAGAATTTCAACGATTGTGCAAATTTTAGTTATTTCTATTAAAAAAATATGATGAGTTATTATGGATTTGACGAAAACATATTGTACGTTGAGATCTAAATGGAAGGTTTGATTCGATACATATTATATAAATATTACATATATCAGACATGCTGTATATAAATGTATGTATATGTGTATAGCTTTAGCTATAGTACACAATATCTTTGATGGAAGGGTTTGTATTTTTTATTTATTTTTTTTTTTATGTACAAAGGTTTTGCTACACATCTGTTCAGTAGGTCATATGATTTAAATGGTGTGTGTATTATTTGGATTGGCTATAAATAAAACTTATTTTTATCTCAAGTGAAATCAAAGCCGAATAATAATATTAATTTGTAAATGGATTTAATTCAGTTATTGTAACAAAAATATATTTTTATATCTTCTTTATTATGTTTCCCATAATGTAAAGAATATTTACTTCTCTCGTATTCCAGAAGTATACAAATTCAATTCAATTTAACACTATTAATTGATTATATTTTAATATAACTAATGTTACAACGCAATTATTTTATATTTTAAAACGGTGGATTAAATAACTCTTACAATATTTTATACTAAGTTAAAAACTAGATTCATCGAATTATTTAAAATTGTGTACAAAATATTCATATTAGGTATAGAAGTTTATACATTTATACATTTATACATTTGTAATGTTACTATTGAGGTAAAATAATAATAAAAAAAAGAACCGGATGGGCCTCGCTCTGCTATACAGTTGGGGGTGGAGTGCACCTCGTTTATAGGATAGGTCATTATTACAACGGATTTGTTAAATTTGAATGCAATGATAGATATCATTGTATACGAATAACGATTCTGAACGGAGTTAATATGTTTGTCTAGATATAATACATTGTTATTTATAAATATTGTAAAAAGTATATTTTATTTTGAAACAATAAATATACTTTTCAATTAGAATGGGTTGGCAGTTGCATATAGTGACATAGTTTGTCAGTCTAGAGTATTATACATTATATTATATTTTACATGTAATTTTATGTCAATATTCGCTGTTGAAACGCTTATTAAAAAAAATTGTGCCTATGGATTTTCATAATTTTTGAATGACAATAAGAACTACTTCTGTGGAATCTTCTATTAAATTTCCAAGTATTTTGTAAGAGCCAAATTTATTATCACCGATTATAAAAAAAAAAATGTAAAAAAATCAAATTTTTTAAATGCCTATAGGTGGCTTAAAAATCTATATAATATTTTGAAAAAAAATATGACATAAAAAAAATTCCAATCTTAACAACTGGTAAAAATTTAAAAAATCTGCGACTTATACTTTTTGAATTATAACAAATATTTAAAATAATTTTATGCAATTTCGTAAATATTTAAATTTCAAACAATCATAAAATTCTTTCCTCTAAGTCCGGTAGAAATTTTTTAAAGATCTTTGAATAGTAGCTAGATAACCTAGTGTTAAAATTTTGAACCTTAAGTATGAACAGAAAAAAATGTATGAATTTTTATCTACAAAATAACTTGCAAATTATCGTGATTTTTACATATTTCGTATAAATTGGAACTTTGAGCACTTATAAAAAAAAATTGTCTTACGATTTTAGATTTTTTTTTATCAGTTAAGGAGCAACTTATAAGAAACCTTGTATTAAATTTTCAAGATTTTCTGGGCAGCCAAAAAAATTTTATCGTTATTTAAAAAAAAAATACTTAAAAAAATTGAAAATTGCAATTGTCTATAAATAGCTCAATAAAAGTCAAAATACTTTGAAAATTTAATGGTGTATAGAGAATGCTAATCTAAACATTTAGTGAAAATTTCAAGTATTTACATCGATTTGTTTTTGAGTTATAAAACACTCCCGTTTTTCCCAATTTTTTTTATGGTTTTTCCCGTCGCATTTAAAAAATATTGGAAATTTTTAACTTTTGACCCCCCAAAGTACCAAATAGATTCACTTTCCTTTCAGAAAAGTTGCTACATAAGGCAATCGAAGCATTTTTACTGCCCCAAAACTGCCCCATGTGTGAATTTTACACATTTTGTACAAATTTGAGCATTAAGGGCTTATAAAAAAAAATTGAGTAAACCGACTTCCGATATTTTTTAGTTACGATAAGTTTAACTTATTATAAACCTTGTATTAAGTTTTCAAGAGTTTTTGGTCAACCAATTAAATTTTAAAGATGTTTAAAAACAAAAATTTTACAAAAATCGAAAATTTAAATTGTCTATAAATACGTCAAAATACTTTGAAAACTTAACCATGTATAGAGAACGCCAATATAAAGATTTGGTGAATATTTCAAGTTGTTGCGATTTTTGTTTTTTGAGTTAGAGCATTTTAAAAAAATGTAATTTGTAAAAACTTGATTTTGCGTACAATTTCCCGTTTTTTCGTTTTCATCGTTTTTTTCGATTTTTTTAAAAAGTATTGAAAAAGTTGGATTATTGACTTGCCAAAGTACCATCTACATTCACTTTCCTTTCAGAAAAGTTGCTGTTTAAGCAAATTAAAGCAGTTTTACTGCCAAAAAAAGGTGTCGTCAGACACAAAAATAAAAAAATAAATAAAAAATTAAAAAACAAAAAAAAAACACACATCATTGTAAAACCAATAGATACCATCACTCCGTTCAGAATCTACAACAATAAACTCTATAATAAACCTGTCCGATAAATAGCTGTTATTATTATCAGATAAATCGTTACTAAAAATTATATTAGGTTTTTTTCGATGTTATCCACTAATTGTTTGAGTTTTTTTTTTTTTTTTTTTAATTTAAAACGTTATGTGACAGTTTGTACTTAAGAAACTTAAATCTTTGGAGTTGCTGAAAATCCACAAATAAGAAACAACTATGGTGACAAAGCAAATACTATTATTGGCCATCTGGGAATAATAAGTTTAACCGATTATGTAAATCTGAGTCGGATCGAAACCCAACGAAATTGAATTACGGTTTTACCCAATGGCGGTACCTATGTTTGCAATGCAGTGAAAACCTGTCGATTGTGACTAAATTATACATCACAAGAAGGTCATCTTTGGTGAAAATATTAATATGCTAAGTCAAGTATTTCTACAACATTTGAAAATTATATAAAACTTTACATTTATGTATTAACAAACAAGCTTTACACTAGAGTAGTTTTTCCTATTTATAGTGTTTTAGATTCTGAACGGAGTGATGGAATCTATTGGTTTTACAATGATGTGTGTTTTTTTATTTTATTTTTTTATTTTTTTTTTTTTTTGTGTCTAACGACACCTTTTTTGGCAGTAAAAATGCTTCGATTTGCTTAAGCAGCATCTTTTCTGAAAGGAAAGTGAATGTAGATGGTACTTTGGCTAGTAAAAAATCCAACTTTTCAATACTTTTTAAAAAAATCGAAAAAATCGATAAAAAAATTACGAAAAAATGGGAAATCGTACGCAAAATCACGTTATTACAAATTTCATTTTTTAAAATGCTCTAACTCAAAAATCAAAAATCGCAACAACTTGAAATATTCACCAAATCTTTATAGTGGCGTTCTTTATACATGGATAAGTTTTCAAAGTATTTTGACATATTTTGATTTATTTATAGACAGTTTAAATTTTCGATTTTTGTTTTTTAACATCTATAAAATTTAATTGTCAGACCGAAAACTCTTGAAAATTTAATACAAGGTTTATAATGAGTTAAACTTATCGTAACTAAAAAATTTTGGAGATATTGAAATTATTTAATTTATCGATTACATAAATCCATTGTTAATTTTAAAAGTCGCAATCAAGTATCAACGTCAACGTCGTCAACATGTGTAATGACCAACATACATTATACGATATCACATATATAAATATTAAAATTGATGCTATATGTTAATATAAGATATTATTATAATAACTACATGCATTATTTTTAAATAATTTAACTATGTCGTTGTATGCAACTGCCAACCCATCCTAATTGAAAAATATATTTATCGTTTCAAAATAAAATATACTTTTTACAATATTTATAAATAACAATGTATTATATCCTAGACAAACATATTAACTCCGTTCAGAATCGTTATTCGTATACAATGATATCTATCATTGCATTCAAATTTAACAAATCCGTTGTAATAATGACCTATCCTATAAACGAGGTACACTCCACCCCCAACTATACAGCAGAGCGAGTCCCATCCGGTTCTTTTTTTTCTTTATTTTCAACTTCTATGTAAAATTTATCCAATGATAGCTATTATATACTGTGAATAATTGTATTGAATTCTGTTTCGTCATTATTCGATGAACATCGTACACTTTCTAAGATTTCTAATCTACGTCATTTTATAATATACAAAGTAGTAAATCGATGTTAAGCCGATTTAACAATAGGACATACAAGATATACAACAAAGGTATATTTAATGGTGACAGAATAAGTACTTATCTACGATGCTAGTTGGAGGAGACGAATAGTAAGACACCATTTCCGAATGTCTATAATATAAACAACATCACGAAGGTATATTGAAAGAAAATATCAACGAAGCAATTAAGGATCAAATACCGAAAACTGTGACAAAACTTTAACAATATTTAAATACATGCATATATATATATATATATCAAAATTACCTGTTAGCATAAATAACTTGTGTAATAACTAATTATCTGCACTTAACACCTGCATTTACTTCTTTTTTTTTTTAATGTCTTCTAAGGAATAGTAATATTATCCTGTTAGACGAGTCTGTAAATTTGATTTACATTTTTAACGTGATATGGTTTACTATAAATTATTGTAATTAAATTTCAGAAGATTCAAATTGTACTAGTAATTTAATTTTGATTTTAAAATGTTAACAAAAACTGAACTATGAACATTTTAAACATAAACAATAACGTATCCAGATTATTTAAATGTAAGTAAATTAAATTAAATATTCTTATGTATAAACGTAAAATCATAGTGTTTGTAAAATATCACATTATAATTTGTTTAAAATTTATAATATTTTAATTTACACAAAAAGAATTAATGAAAAATGTTCTTAGAACAATTTCTTGAAACTACCAAATATATTTTACAATTTATTAGTATTATGTATTAATTAATAATGTGATATCAAAAGATAACCCATTATCGACATTTAAGTATGAATTATTCAAAAAAATGAAAATGTTGTACTTTTTAGTCATTCATGATCAAACAAATAATGAATATATCACCATAACTCAAGTAATATAAAAAAATACAGTTTCCGAAGGCAAGTATTAAATTCTAAGCAAAATCAACACCGAAACCAAAACATTACGGATATGAAAAGGAATACATTGCACAGACAAGACCACTATACGCAAACAAAATGCCTGTTGAGTCTGTATAATGTAACCACTTGTTCATGTTACCATCGTAAAAACAATATATTTTTAAGTTTGACACATTAAATAGCTTCATATAAATTTATATATAAATAAATAACATGTAATGTTGTATTAATCAGATGACCTATGAGAAAACGTGATCGAATACGATAAATTATGAAACGGATTGAATACCTCAAATGATGTACATAATTTAATTTTACTTGTTTAACTATTAGTTTGGCTAAATAAGAATTAAGTTGAATAGGCAATTTTGACGATAATTATTTCGAGGAATCGTACAAAACGATTTTCGGTAATTTTCATTTCGAGCACTGAAAGTGGGACAAGATTACAGACTCTAACACGACATGAAATAACGTTGGTTATTCTTTATCGCTTACTAACGAATACCTATTATTTCGATAGCATCACGTTGATCGGGATCACATTTGACGGGAGAAAATCGCATATACCTTCTTTCTGAGTTTTCGAGTTTTGTTTCGTATCAATGAAACACCACTGAGTTTATTTTTATTTTTATTTGTGTCGATTTTCCAAGTAAAAAAATAAACATAAGTCTCTGATTAATCCACGAGGAGTAATATTAATTAAATGAAAAATCTGCTAAAAACTTAAATCCAATAATCTTTCTTCCTTATACAAAATTAATCCGGGATGGTAGAAGTTTATATCGATAAAGTTTTGAAACTACTAGTATATTGTGTATGCGATCACAAATTCTCGTCGGATTTCTCAACTAAGTCTGATTATCAGGTAATGTGTGTATATAAGTCATTGCCATCACAAAGCGACTAATAAACAAATTAATCTTCTAATTTTATTAATAATGTAATAACATTTCGTGTACATTACTAAATCGGGTGCAAAAGAAATAATAATATCTTAATTAAACTCATTCTATTCACGATGATTAAATGCAAAAACGTAATACTGTGAAGGTAAATGTAATTAAAAACTTAGTTATGATTCAGTTTCGGGGACGTATTATTTTTGGAATTATTTCATTGCAATACGATTTCTCAGTCTCTTAATTATGCAATAGTTAGTGTTTTTCATCATTTTTTTTGACACAAATGTAAAATCCAGTTATATTAAATGTTTTTATAGTTTAATTATGTAAGATAAAGATGTAATAAGTTTGTTAATTGTTAATTGTATGGAACATATTTTGTATATACGTCCACAATGCGCATATACGTTAATAACAATATTACACTAATAAAAATGTATCACACTGAAGGTCTCTACTTCAACGTCAGTATTCAGATTTTTAAATTAGGTGAACACTTATAATAATTTTAAAATGATCAATAAACATTTAAAAATGTATCGTATACTTGGTTATACATTATTGGTTATTATGTCTTGTATTATATTATTGAGCATGAAATAAGAATATCTGTTATTTTCTACAATCTACTGTCTATTATACAATTTATTTTAGTCACTATAAATAGTTGGAATATACTAACATCTTAAAAGTATATTTAAAAAAAAAAAATACAAAAAATAAACAAGTTTAAGATATCTGACGTATCTTTAGTAATTTTCAAAGGTTTTCATATATTCATGATAGAAAATGGCTGACAAACACATGCAAATTTCAAACTTTTTCGATCCACTTAGTTCTTAAAACTTGTTTTATGTATTGTCTTATGAATAGTCAATTTTTTGTTGTATATCTAAGATATTCATATTTTAAGAACTTTTTTAAAAATAAAATAAGTATACTATTTTTTTATTTATTATAAGAATGAAAATAAAATATTAGATTCTCAATAAATAAAGAATAAATATTTTGAATTACATTTTGTTTATATAAAAAAATTATCAACTGTAAGCAATCACCTGAATTGTGTCTTAGTTTTATTTTTGAATTTCGAAGAATAGTTTAATTTTTATACAAATTTAGGCAAAAATAATTCAATTATTATAGTTTTAGAATATTAATTTATGCTATTATTGTTAGAATATTAATTAAATTTACTATGACAACATATTATATCACATATTATAATATGTTATATCACCTTTATTTAATATGGCCTCGATTATTAAAATTTATATTGACCAATAAAAATTTTTATAAATCAAACAAAAATAACCACTATTACAGTTACACATTTTATAAGTAGAAAATGTAACTATTAGGTATAGTTATTTCATTAAATAGTTAAACATAGTTATATTTTTTCAAGTGATTGGGTTATTGACAGTGTTAGGAAATATCTAGATAAATGTATCTAGATAAGTTATCTAGATAAAAATTATTTATATTTTATCTTATCTAGATAAATTTATACTCAGTTATTTTTATCTTCATCTAGATAAAAATCTTGTTATCTATGAGTACCAATCTAGATAATTTATTTAAATGGAATAAAAATAAAATTTGAAAATTTAAAATGTTTTTATATTTTCATTTTTACATTTTTCTGTACATCTTTATACCTATTACACAGATAATAACTGGCAAGATGACAATCTTCTTATGAAGTTTATTTTAAAAAAAATAACTCTTTATATTATGTTTATTTTCAAAATGTTTGAAATTTGTTAAAAAAAAGACAGAAATGTATTGTTATTTTATTTTTCAAATCTAAGATTTTTTTATTATTAAGTTAGAGAATAAAATGGCATCTTCTTATGAAATTTATTTCAAAAAAAAATTATTTTATATTTTATGTTTATTAATATTTGAAATGAGTTGAAAAAATGATATTTATTTTAAAATGTTTTTAATTATGAATTTTTTACCTAATATCTGTTGGCTGTAGTATCCTGAATATTTTCAAAATTAAACATGAAATTATCTCATATTTATCTAGATAAAAATGTACTTATTTTTATCTTTATCTAGATGAAATTTAGTATAACTATCTTTATCTGTATCTAGATAAGAATTAGTATAGTCATCTTTATCTTTATCTAGATAAATTATTAGTTATCTATTCCCAACACTGGTTATTGTTATGATCAAAACTATACCGTGTTGGAAATGTTTTAATAAATAATTCCTGTATAAAATTGATAAAATAATTATTCGTTATTATTCAAATTTTTCATACTCGTATGTACATGTTAAAAAAATATTTTGCTTTGATGTAAATATATGTAAACAGTATGTGAAAATTATTCTCTATAGATATAACCGTAAGTAGTATAATGTATAAAAAAAATTGTCTCAAAATAAAAATAATACCAAATATATAAATGTACTCATTATTTTGACTTGAACGTAATAGTTTATCGATGACAAGTGGACATATACTTTATAAAATATAATTTCCAAACAATATAAGTTTTTGTTCATCAGCAATTGCTTTACAAATTTTTGGACAATATAATGCGATGGTATAATTTATATATTTATGATAATGTTCTTAGTTATTTTCTGCAAAGAACAGTTATGAGATTCATATGAAGTTATAAAAGTTTGATATTGATAGATATCGTATTTTTGAATTGTTTTTCAGGTAGGTCAATAGTATTAATAAAAACAATATTGGACATTTTTCCAAATTATTCTGGCATAACGTTTTTTTTTATTTTTATTATTTATTAATGTTTTTAAGTAGGAAAGATACCTGCACAACTATGTCTTTTCAGCTTACAAAAAATGTAATGAAAATAAAATTAATATATTTGGTATTGGTTCGTAAATGAATTCGACGTCTAAATTATGATATTAACTTATCATACATCTAGTTTTACCTGAATCGGAAATTCCTATAAGAAATTAAGGTTTTCATATTGGCTTGATACTTAGTCAGACTTGAACACTCCCTTGATCAATATTCTCAATTCATGATATATACCTAACGTGGTTTGCTCAAATAAAGTGATAAAAAAAATTGAAATATATGCCTGTATATTTCATTGATATGATCATTATTTTGGTTTATTTTCAGTGATAAAAGAGAAAAAAATTTTTAATTTTGGATTTAAAAAACTTAAAGTAAAAGGTTTATATGAACTACCTCCTAACGTGAAGTTCTTTTCATTAAAATACCACATTATACCAAAAAATGTTAGTATTTGATGTTCGAAGAAAAGTTTATAGACTTGAAATGAAGGTTCAGCTTAGGCTCTAGGGGCCATTTCAGAAATCTGTGACATAATATTTTCAAGGTTATGATCGCTTTGATGTAACACACTCTTTGACTGTAAAGTATATCAACATCATGTCCTCAATCGATGTGTTGGCGTTATGCGCACATTGCATTTATTAAGACTTATTTAAAACTATAGAAAATTGATTTTAATCATCTATACTGTTAAAAAAAAAAAAAAAAAAAAACATGAATCATGTTTGTTTAACTTTTCTTATTATTATAACTATGATTATCATTTTTTTTCCTTTTTACAGTTTTCTAGTATGAATAAAAAACGGACTTATTTATTTATTTTATAAAATTCGGTTTAAAAGAAGAAATAATTACAAGGTTGATAAAAGATTTAAATTCGTAGAAGGAAGAGGTTGTTAGATTTTAGTGAATGCAGCTGAATATTGATGGTTTATGGGGTTTGTTTTGTTTTCTAAATTAAGGGTCACCCGTTTCTACGTTATTGTTGGTCGGGGATTATTGTTATCGTTTAAATTCGAGTTGCTATAGAGATTTGGCAAAGCATAATATTAGTACAACTGTTCATATAATTATTATAATATTCTTACCGAATCGGGTTGTAAGTTATAAAACAATAAAGTAGCTTGGTTTTTCAATCACCTATGTTCATAGAATACGATAATAACGTATAATTTTAGATGAACGTGTATCAAATAAATGATATGAATTTACCAGGAAAACGTCAAATTTTACAGTTTCGTTTAAAAATTGTTTAATATTGCAATATTAATTTATATTTAAATTTGAATCATTATATTTCTTCACTAGCACATTGACTAACACACTATTGCCGGTGGCCATGATATTGTTTTATAATTATACCACGCTATACTTCAAAGTTATTACATAAATGTACGTACATAGACATTTTTATAGAACAAATAATCGGAAAAAAAATATTTAAAGGTACGTGGAAAAATCTGTTATAGATAAACAATACATCAATCGGTCCAAAATGTTCTCTTCTTCACCACCATTGAAACATAATCATTATTAATTTAACGTCACGTAAACCATTCGCATTCAAAATTAAATATTATAATAACAGTCCACGATCGTATGGCGTATAGTTTATAACAAAATGCGATCACTAGTGTCCGTAAAAACACTGCAAATGTTTATATTATGCGGATGCCGGCGGTCGTATGGCAGTTAACGTGCTAATAAGACTATAGATTTTAATCTGAAGATATTTATGTACATATATTTATATGTGTATTACTTATAATTTATAGAAGTGTTATTATTTGTATAAATCACATGTAAAACGAATAAAAGTAGCAAACAGTGAAAATTGTTTAGTCACATCAATCGTAAAAAAACAGTGTGTTTTACTTTACTAATCGAAGCATATTCTTAATCACGATCTATTCAACAAGCCATAACCAAACACCCATAAAACTACTTATTAGTCATTATAAATGGAACTCCTCAGTCGTCTCCTCGCAGTCCTAGCGTTCAGACGTGTTTTCTTGTGTCGTACCACCTATATTATCTCGTTGCGTATTATCGCTCTTATTTTAGTTGTGCGTTAATTATGTCGTCGTCCTCGGGCGGCACAAATCGTGCCGGCCAAAATCAGTTTTCAAACAAGCTTAAAAATCAACAAGTCAAAAACACTGCTGGCCCCGGTTACCAGGTAGTCGGTAAAAATGGTAAGCCAATCAAAAATATTTCTTGTCCAGTTTCACCAAGTTTTCAACAAATTGTTGACAACCCGCCGACTCTAGATATATCTAGTTCCGCATTTAATTATTGCTCTTTATCTACACAAACTGCAATTACGTCTGGGTCTACGGCTATCGATATGGATGTGATCGTTAACGACCGTTCTAATGAGTTCGATTCTGGTTCTACATCTTCTTCACTTAATGCTACTTCTATTCAATCTACCTTCCCAACCAACAGCGATATGCCCAACACTAATAAACATATCAATTTATTACAAAAGTCGTTTTCGCCAGATTATATCGGGCCTATAACCATTCTCGTTGAAAGTACGGACGATAATATAAATTTAGGAAACTGGCATCCTATTAAGGCCGCTAAATTTTTCTCTAACAATTTCTCTGGTATTACTAATATTAAACCTGCGGGTTCAAAAAAAATAAAAATTTCTTTCGACACTATTTTTAATGGTAATTGCTGCTTGAATTCAAACATCTTAAATGAGAATAACTATAATGCAATTATACCTTCTACGCTAATTTTTTCTTACGGAATAATAAAATTAGACACTACAGTTTTAGAATCTGACTTTTTCGAAGGCGTCCGATCCTCAGTCAAGATTTATGCATTCAACGCATCAGTATTAAAAAAAATGATAAAATCGTTCAAACCCGTATAGTTGAACTTAAATTCGTCGCTTCGAAAATACCATCCATAATCTCTATATTCAATATGATTTTTGATGTCAAGCCCAGCGTCCGGTCTCCCGTCCAATGCAATCGATGTTTGCGCTTTGGACATACACAAAAATATTGTCGTAGCTGTCCCAGGTGCAGTCACTGCGGTGAAAACAATCATTCAGTTGATCTATGCCCACGCTCTCAAGCCACTGATCCTGTATGTCTATTCTGCAAGCAACCTCACTTAGCCACTGATCGTAGTTGCCGTGAATGGTCCACGAAAAAAGAAATTAAACACATCATGGCTACCGAAAACATTTCCTATAAGGATGCCTTAATTCTTAAAAAAAATAATTGTTACACTTCTGCTTTTTCTTTTTCCGATGTTGTTAAGAGCCAGCCTCCAATTTCGGAAATATTAAAACCAAATATCTCCCTAGAAGAAGAAAACTTCCCCAGGCTAAATAATTACCATCATTATTTCAATTCTAGGAAGACAAAACAAAAATCTCACTCCCCGATAAATAAAGATAAATTAATTTTACCAGTTGAACCTCATTTTTCTTCACCTAACGGTTGTTGTTTAACCATTCTCCCTAATCAAAGCCTTACCGGAGACAATAACTCTTCTGATCTATCTTGGATCCATTCTCTTTCTCTTAAGCTCTCGGAATCTCTTATAAATTCCCCCTCCCTATTTTCCCCTTTCTCACCCGCCTCTCTTCAGTCCCTAATTGAATCTTCTCTAAATTCACTCCTTAATATTCCTGATTCTAATTTCACTTCTGATTAATCTTGTATTATACACTAAATGTCCTCACCGCAATTATAGAAAATACAAAATATATTTGACTCAAAACTAATGTATTACAATAACAAAATAAATTAAAATTACTATGGCATTTTTACATAATTATAATAACCAGAATATCTCCAACAATCACACTAACATTATTCAGTGGAATGTGAGAAGTCTCCCTGCACGTCTCCCATCCTTACAACACCTCCTATCCGATCGTAAATGCTCAATTGCACTTCTCTCTGAAACCTGGCTTTTACCTTCACGTGCCTTTACAATACCGCAGTTCAAAATTTATAGATCCGACCGCTCCGATGGCTATGGTGGTGTAGCTATAGCTGTCCATAACTCCCTCAAATCCAAACAAATTTCCTTAGATATCGCTACCAGAAATAGATTTACCCACTGTAAAATTGACATCATAGGTATCGAAGTGCATCTTATCAACTCACACTCTCCTTTAAAATTTTGGTCCTGCTACATCCCCAGTAACTCTAATGTTCCTTCCAATTTATGGCATGAATTTTTTAATCTGATTTCGCATAATACGCTACTTGGTGGCGATTTTAATGCATTTCATCCAGCTTGGGGCTCTCAAATTGCATCCCGCCGTGGTTCTCAGATCTATGACTGCATTAACTCATTAGGTCTTTGTTCTCTCAACGATGGTAGTCCTACGCATGTGGGTCGCCCAAACTCAACTAACTCGGTAATTGACCTATCTTTCTGTTCCCCTGATATAATCTGGTATCTATCTTGGCAAGTCCTCAATGATCCTCACGGTAGCGATCATATCCCCATTATCATAACAGCTAATTTTAACAGGGTCACCAATCCTGTGACATCTTGTTCCGCTTCTGATTCCTCACCTCCAATCCTCCTACCTTTTAACTTCAATAAAGCCAACTGGTCATCGTATTCTCTTCAAATTCATAATTCTATCTCTTCTTTGACAAATTCTTCCTCTCCAGTCTTTTCCTATTCTACTTTCATCAGTATTATAAACAACTCCGCCGATTCTACAATTCCTAAGAAAAGATTAAATACCAATCCTTATACACCCTCCCCTCCCTGGTGGAATTCTTACTGTACCGAAGCCGTCAAAAACAGAACCCTTCTTTTTAGAAACTTTCGTCGCTCAGGGACCATGTCTGACTTTATTAATTACCGAAATGCTTGTGCTCAAACTACTAGGCTATTAAAAAATGAAAAGAGGAAAAAATGGAAAAAATTTTGTTCAAATCTAAATCCATCTTTCCCCATACATCACCTTTGGTCAACAGCTAAGCGCTATAAAAACTGCATCAACCCGGTCAATCCTCCAGATAATGACGATTGGTTCGACTTTTTTTGTTTCAAAGTCGCTCCGTGCTATGTCCCTTCAATATTAGAGGTTTGCCCTCCTGATCACTCTCTATACTCTCCACCCCATGTTCTCACCAATATTTTTACTATGTTTGAATTAAATTTAGCCATATCTTCACGGAAATCTTCTGCGTCCGGTCTTGACAACATATCTCCTATTATGCTAAAACACCTCACTCCTAATGCTCTGGTTTACCTTCTATCTATTATGAATAACATTCTATCATCCAATCAGGTTCCTCCATCATGGACATCTTATCGTGTCGTCCCTATCCCCAAACCTAATTCTAATGTTTCTTTTCGTCCAATTGCTCTCTCTTCCTCTCTTTGCAAAGTTTTCGGATATATGTTGAAAACAAGACTTGACTGGTGGCTAGAATCCAACTCTGTTTTACCTGCAAACTTGTTTGCCTTTAGAAAGGGTTTGGATACGATGGAATGTCTCTCGGCTTTCATTGGTAACATTTACCATGCTTTTAATAATAAGGAATTCCTTGTCGCCACATTTGTTGACATCCGCGGCGCCTTCGATTCCGTGAACATTCCTACCCTCATTACCTATCTTCTCTCATTAAATGTCCCCCCTAAATTCTGTAATGTTCTATCTGCTCTCTTCAATTTCAGAAAACTTGTTTTCTTCTCTCCCTTCGGATCGTCAAACACTCGATCCACTTCCACTGGCCTCCCACAAGGTAGCTGCCTTAGCCCTATCCTTTTCAATATATATATGAGCATTGTGGAAAAACATTTTTCTCAGTCTGGTCATAAATGTCTTATATACGCCGATGATTTAGTAATATTCTCTTCTAATAAACATCTTAACCTTACTATTGATAGCCTCAACTCTGCCCTGAAAGATCTGAATGATATCCTAATCAAAGTGGCCTTCGATGTTGCCCCTGAAAAATGCAAATCGATCATCTTCACTCGTCGTAGATATTTAAACAACCTTAATACATATCTCAACAATTATGTTATCCCTTTTGTTCCCAATATTACCTATCTTAGCATCACTCTCGACCCCAAATTGCGCTGGATTCCTTATATTTCTACTCTCACAGCGTTTGTTTCTCGATGGTCCAACTTCCTCCGATCGGTAACTGGCACTTGGTGGGGCTCTCACCCTTCAAGTCTATTATCTATTTATTTGTCTATTATTCGCTCCAAACTTGACTACGGATGCTTTCTTTTCGGATCGGCTTCCTTTTCTAATTGGAAAAAAATCAATAAACTCCAAGTCTCATGCATTAGAATCATTATGGGTTACGTCAGCTCCACTCCTTGCCCTGCTATGGAAGTTGAATCTACTTGCCCACCATTCAATATTAGATGCCGCTGGCTTGCCGGTAAATTTCTCTTGAAATCATTATCCTATAGCGATCACCGTATTTTTGACAATTATTATTCATTGTACCTTAATTGGCGATATGTTCCTAAATCTATGCCCGTATTATCAATTATAGCACATTCTATCTCAAATTTCCACCAATATATTATTAATTCAACCAAACTCCCTCTTTACGAGCAATCCTACGACTCTCTTATCTTTTTCCCCCAGACTCATTCTGATAATAAATTTCTAGATCTATCCTCCAATGATTTTAAACTCATGTCTTCGTCCTCGGTCAACGCAGCCTTTTTAAATTATCTTAATGAACGCTTTTTTAACTTCATCGTGGTTTATACTGATGGATCAGTCTCCCCTCTCTCCGCCGGATATGCGTTCTATATTCCCCATCTACAACTCTCTTTTAACAATAACCTTCCTCCTACGTCTTCTTCTTTTACAGCTGAGTGCTATGCCATCACTGAAGCCTTAAAACTTATTCAAAATTTTCCCCCTAATAATTACTTAATTGTCTCAGATTCTATGTCATGCCTCCAAGCCTTAAATTCAATCCCATTTAACTCTCACCTGTCTCCTCTTATTCTTCGCATCAAGTCCCTTATTTTTACATTGAATCAATTTAACTATAACATTCACTTTCTTTGGGTTCCTAGTCATACAGGCATACATGGTAATGAAGTTGCAGATAACCTTGCTAAATCTTCATCCAATCTCATCTTTCCTTTTATTTCTCAACTTCCCCATTCTGACTTCACACCTCTTATAAAACAATACTCTACTAATATCTGGTTCTCTCTCTGGAACAATCTTCCTGCCGAATTCGCCTCAAGATACAGAAATATTGCACCAAATATCCTAAAAAAAAAAACCTGGTTCAATAATTTACACTTACATAGGCCACATATAGTTCAATTTAATAGACTACGCATAGGACATCACCTTCCCAGCCACTCCTTCAAACTTGGCCTTAATGATTCTCCATTCTGTACTCTTCACCTAAATGAATGCATTTGTGACTTATCCCATATTCTACTTGACTGCCCTGCCCTACAACTCAAACGCATTATTTTAGCTAATGAACTTAAAACTCTTAATATCCCCTTAAATATTCACTCCATACTCAACTCAAAATCCACCACCGCCATCAAATTAATTATTTCCTTCATTTTGGATGCTGGCTTCATTATTTAATATGTATAATAATGTTTAATGTATAAGGTTGTTTTATGTATTACCGCTGTAAATGTCGAGCTATCATAGTTGTATACTAAAAGCTAATAAAAAAAAAAAAAAAAAAAAAAAAAAAAAAAATGGAACTCCTTTTTTTCTCATGATAACATACTATTATTAATCGCATAGATTTCAGTTTAAATTGACGATGTTATTTTGATGCATTTTGATATTACCTACTTATCAAAATTAAGTTTAGAGATATACTTTGATAAATTTTAATTGTTTGTTTCATCATTTCCAAAAATAATTTCATTAGTTAATTTTTAAAACTTAAAGTAATAATATATGATAAGTTCTTTCCTGATTGATTCCTTTAATTTAACTTTAATAATATCAAAATTATTGATTTAGAATTTAAATGCACGGAAAATAATAATTAAGCTAAAATGACTTTGATAGTAATTACTAATTTTATTTTTTTTAATTTTTTTTTTTTGTATTATTGAGTTTCTACGTTAAATGTAGATACATTAAAATTTAATCGTAGTGTTTGAATTTAAATAGCATATGCAATTATATTAGATAACTATGAATTTACGTAGTATCGTTTATCTTTAAATATAAAAACTAGTTGATATTGATATCAGTTGATGAGAATACGATATACTGTATAAATTCATATTATTTAGTAAAATTAATTAATTGGATAGGTAAAAGAATTTTCATTGGATTATAAATATACTTCTGCAACCTTATTATAATTAATCAACTATGAAATATATTTGTAATATAGATACCAAATTAAAATATTTTATTTCAAAAAGAGTGTATTATAATTATAATGTCTTTGAATTATAAATTGTCAAAGAATCTTCAAACGCATTTTTTCGTACAGCTAAATCATCTCAAGATTTTTTATTCAAGTTCAATGATAATATTCCGATAAATACTCATTAACGAAAGTCCATTAAAATATTAATTTCCTGTCGATTTCCAAAAAAAAAAAAAATGGTTTTATTCATCTTAATGATGAAATATTCTTTCAATTGTACATAACAATCATTACAGGAAGTGTAGAGATTAATTATTTAATAATTGTTTCAAGACAACTCGAAAAAAAATCACAGCCATATTTTAAAAATGTATGAACTGATATTGAATATCAATAATCATTTTTATCATACGGCCATACTTCGATTTTAACAATAAATTTAGTAATAAAAAGTTGTAAACTATTGTTAATAATAAATAATTGTCTTGTAAAGTCTGAATACATTAGTAGTAATTAACATCAATTTTTTATATATGTATATATAATAACACTTATCACTTTTTTTAAACTCTTCTTCAACAACTTCGATTGCAAAAGTCATTAGTTATTTTCAGTCAATCCTGAGTACTGCATAATTGATATATGGTTACGTTTATTATTGTAATGTAATTTTAGAACCAAATTTAAAAGTCTTCCCGATTTGTTCGTATTTTTTAGTAATGATAAAGAGTACATTTTTTACAAATTAATAAGTTTAATTATATGATGATTGGTAAAAATACTGAACCGTAAATTCCGCCACTATTTCCATGACCTGTACATGAATGTACCATTTACAGGGATCACTGTCAATAATCGGTAAATATATTGGAACTGTAGCTTTAAACGAAATTGTTATTTCAGTCACATCCAATGCCACTTTTAAAGTTAGTTTCACAATAATCGAAAAAAAATTGATTTACCATTTGTGGTATTTCAATTTCATTATTTTTGCTTTTTGTATATCCATGTACAAACCATTGGACCAATGGTATTTCTTGGAACAACTCCAGTAATTCTCGTTTTTTATTTCTGTCTTTTTCAACATACGCTACATTTAAATAACATAGTTCTTAACACATCGTTGCATTTTGCGATATTTACAAATGTAGAATATATAAGCCGGTATTATAGTTTCTAATCGTTTAAGCCATAACAGCGTTATTGTAAATAATAATAAGTGTTATCATTATTTGTAATACCAGAATTCAATGATACAACGTTGATCATAAACTTGTTGATTTAAACTCATTAAATTTCATTTTCATCGAACAATAATTATGTATAAAGCCGATCAAAGTATTTGAAGAAATAAAATAAAACGAATCTTGTACAGAAACAAATTCTAAAAAGTTGTCACTAAATACATTATTAGTTTAATCAATACATTTTCATCTTCAACATTAAACGGAGTTCGTTTGTTTTTTAAAAATATTTCTGTATTTTCAACAACCATAACTATACAATATGTATATAAACCGTAATTTACAATTTTAACGTAGAATCGTTATCAACGAACCAATTGTTTTCTGAAATATTTTTCGTAATATTATCAAGTGTAACGGTTTGAAATTTCAGAAATGATTTAAACGTATCGTTGTTATCACGTTATTTTTGGTATTTGTAATATTTTCAATATTTATTTTTTATCTAATGAAAGCTATCACCGATTGGCTCATATAGCAGCACGCTGTTATCGAATGGTAGAAAAAAAATTCTTTTTTTCATTCAAAAATTAAATATTTCACTTACGTTTCATTAAAATATGTTAAGACATCATTATGACATATATGTCTATTTTTATTTATGTATTTATGTAAGTTGATTTTTTCTATAAATTTAATTGCATTTTAAAACATATTTAATATTCTAGGTTGATTAAAAACCACGTAAATTATTTGAAATCCAGCGCCAAAAGAACTTTAGACTTACGATTCGTTATCTAAATTTTTTTATGTTGAACAATTAAAAACATTATACAAGCAACAAATAATCACATACATTTAGTTAATACGAATACCTAATTAGGTACGTATAAAATAATAGGCATTTAACACGACCTTATTCAAAATGGCCATAATTGAAATAGCGATTTGCAATTCAAAGAAATCTACGTCTGTAACAAGAAAAATCTTTGTAGTAAGATTTCAAAAGTATTGTAAAAGAATACATAGTTCGATCGAAGCAGCACGTGAGAACATTTGAACACACTATGTGCTTTATAATACACAAGAACACTGGATCTGGGCACGTATTTCACTGTAGGATTGTATAAAATGAAAATCAATATAAAACAAATAAACATCACTATTCACTCAGATATTTTCGTGTGCTGAAGAGTTACCGAAACGTTTGAAAACAGTCGAAAAAATGCGTTTTTCAATCATACTTTAATTCTCGCGTGGAAATAAAACTACCGCCATTCGAATCGATTTGACGTCGAATCGGCAAAACATTCACAGCAGACAAACGGTTAACTCTTGGACAAGAAGCTGTGCAGCTGAACTGTAGATCGTATACACAATTTAGTATAGGTGTCGTCTGCGAGGTAATCACCGGAAAACGGCGAGTACTGCCGAAGAAGGCGTGTGCACTTCCGAAGTATCCGTTATACCGGACCGAAAATATATGTTATTAGGATTGCAGGCAAAACACTGGAGTCTTAGAATTGTTCGACTCGACGAATTTCTCACATCAACGTCTGGCTGATTTGTTGAATGTAAATTGAAAATAAATAAATGAAAACGGACAGAATCGAGTGGTTTGATAAATTTCACATTTCCTGTATGTACACCGATTTATTTATTACAAACGCGCGCCGTCGCACTGAATGTACGCTTACAGGGTGTTTTTTGAGTATGATTACTTATTTTTCATGCTTGAATTTCGCATTCATTTAAATGCTGAATCATGGATGATGTACAGTGTAGAACTATGTTCTTCTATACTTAGATTTTTTATTTTATTTGGTATCTCTATAGGAGTATCCTGTGGCAACATAAACTTTTGATTTTAAATGAAAGCACTTTACGTGAAAAATTGTTCAATTATATTTTCTGGAATTCTTGATGGAATATATTATCAAACTTTAAACTAATTTTTTTGAAGTCAATCAAATAAAAATTACATACGAAAAGTGTAAAATAATTAAAATTTTAACAATTTCCTTTTGTCGTCAAAACTTTAAGAATACGTGGACACTGAGTGTATTCTATAGTACGTAAATTGACGCATTTATGCATTTGCATACATAAAATATATATTCCATTTGTGTGAAAGGTTAATAACCTAAATAAAGTACCGGTCATAAATAGGTTTTATCGTTTTCTCATTTCCTACGCCAAAAATGTCAATATTTTAAATATTTCACACCTTTCATACGCAATTCGATGCATGAATATTTTCAAAAGTATTGATGCAAATATTGACTTTATACTATATCGAAAATTGTATACAAATTATTTGCGTAAAAAAATGATTTTATCGTTTGAAAATCAAAACTTACTATTGCCACAGCATATTTGTTGAGAGGTAATAAAAATTATGAAATTTATTTTATACTACTATGGTTACTAGAACTTTTTTTTTAGCTGAGCCTTTAAGATTCTAAATAAAAAATTCCATGGAGTCTCAAAAATCAAAAACGTCAGTTTTAAAATAAAACTCATAAAAAATTATGACTCAGTGATTTGCACTTGAATTATTTATTTTGTAGTTCATGCGCCACATTAATACTAAATATTTGTTTTATTTTTTTATAAAAATACCATTATATTAGTACTGCTTATTAAGTTATTAATTTAGATATAGGTACGCAAAAGTATTGATTTTAAAATTATTCAAGTACTTCAATATTTGGTTTGAATGGAAAAAAAAACTGATTTCACATGTAGAATCACACATACAATCAATAGAAACGTAACAATTTAACCAATTATAACATTTTATTTTTAATTTAATTTATGTGTCCGTGAAGCCGCTAAATTATTCTGGCGGAGCACAGTTTGAAAATTGATATTGTGGTACATGGATATTACCATTAATCATAATTTATACAAATGCATATCTAAAGCAAAAAAAAAAAAATACAAGCATGCTTTAAAAACCGCTCTGTACACAGAGACTGTTGCACGGTGTAATTTCTTTAAAAATGTTTCAGAACTGTAATAAAATCGCGACAAGTCAGTGGTGCTGCAGGATACGAAAATAATAATAACACTATGTATATAAATTCGCGACCTATGCATAAATAAAGCACAGGGTGTTGTGATAATAATACGGCAGCGACATCGACCTATATCTATAAGGACAATTACGACAACGGTTTTCATTGGCTTGGACAAATATTATTATTTTAATTTTAATTTTTTTTTTTCATTCAATAATCATCATGAATCACATAATAAGACGGAATACACATAATTTACGTGATTAAAAATATGGATATGCTGAGATGGATAATAATACATTATTAAAAAAAAAAAAAAACAACTCGTAAAAAAAAAGGTCGAATATGATCGATATAAAAAGAACAAATTAGTGCAGACAATTCCGAGTGTACGGTTTCGATTTAAGCAAATGCAATTACATCGTTATTATGTTCCGTTCTTGTCACGGGTGTACACGAGTGTATTAATGGAGATGAAATGTATATCATTTTTCGGTCGGAAAATAAAATATTACATTCTATTCGATGCGTATGGAACGATCGGGGGTATGAACGCGGCTTAATCCGATCAAGGAAAAGTATCCAATGATACGCCATGTCGAAATAACGAACCGGGAGTCTTGATATGCAATAAATTATGTTGGCACGGTTTCGGGAAGCTACATGGTTCGTGATTGTTTACACACTGCACAGGGCGAGTCGTACGCGGAAAATAATCGCAGGGCATTACGTACCGTGTACTTATTGCAGCTCGCGTTTCCGAACACAAACGTACGAAACGTGTATTTGATAAAAGTTGCCTTCGTGTTTCTCGAACAACTCGTATCGAAATGTCGGTTGTGTTTGAAATTCTTTTACCAATCGTTTCCGGTCATAAATTTAACTCTTAATTATTTTTTCATGATCTTTTTTTTTCAAACCGTTAACAACGCTAATGCAACGTTAAGCAATCAAGCTCGTACTGTAATGTAAAAAACTTAAGGCCAATATTTACTTACGCCAATGAAATAATTTTTAGTTGAAAATTTCGAACACAACGTAAATCTAAATACAATTCCAATACAATAGCAATCATTAATACAACTTTTGTGAATTTCATCATTTGACCTGAACACGTTAGGGCTTAGTTACTTTTGACGTTAATATATTGGAAACAATTTAAAATCATATATTTAATCATTTCATGTTCACTTCTTATTGTTAAATTTGCTTCGACCAATTCTGTTTCCTTTTTTCCCGTTTTCAGTACGAACACGTATTTCTCTGACTTTTTTTGCTCTCCGAGTAACAAACAAGCTCAAAATTACCATTATCAGATTATGATAATGATCCTATTACTTCGCCGAACTAACCATAATCATATTCAAAGCAATAAATAACCGAGCACTAATTTTTCTTTTTTTTTCGATGATAATGATGATAATAATTTACTGATTCGGATAGATTATCGATGTGATCGAATAAAATTTTCCATACACCAGTCAATTATATATACCGTGAAATTATGTGTACCTATAATCGTTTTATAGCATCGTTTTCACATCCAAGGAAAATAAAAATTACCTCTTACCATAGTAGATATAGAATAATCACGAACAATATAAAACAATAATGTAGTTTCATTATTTCCACCGAACAATAGCTGAAAAGTATTATGGACCGTAGAACTTTGAGACGAACACAATCGATAGAACACTGTTTTTTCCCATCCGTTTCCCTTTCACACCCTCCCACAACATCGTCGTAGGTAATGTAAATCATTATAAATCGCAGACATTCCGAAAACGCTTTGAAATACGACTCGGAATGGTTTACCTATAACGATTATATTATAAACGAGACAATGGTAACGGTTGACGAAATATTATCATTGCCTATTCGGTGTATCACGTATCCTCGCAGAGTAAGCGGAACAAAAATCGAACCGTAATAAAACCGAGCAGCAAACCGTACGTACGCGTACGCGGAACGTCACGGCAAGACGTACACGTGGCCGGTTCGCGATACGCTGCGAAACGTCGGTGGGACGAAGATGGAAAACGTAAAAGACCCGCGTAACATCATCGCGTTACACGAGCAAACACTCGTCCGGTTGTATTGACGGATAAAAGGCGTAAAGGTATAGAACTAAACAACAGCTATACCGTGTTATTATTTCGGCTATAAGTGTGCGGTGCTGCTGCTACGCAAACCAATTAGTTCCGTAAGCAAATACGAGCGAACTTCTCTACGTTCGACTTGATACTTTGAAGTTGTAAAACTCCAAGCAAAACAAATCAAAATTCCTGCAGTACGGTTTTGCCGGAGAACCGCGCGCGCACACGAACGAAAACGGAATATTCCGCTGCGGTTATATTGTGAAACGGATTCAAGCATAGTATTGTTGTTCAACAAGCTAATTAAATGTGTGTCGTTAGCTACGCGGGTATAACGATACACGATACTACCCGTTTGCTATATGGCTAAAATAATATAACGATTGCATCACGTATTGTATGACGGATTTATAACGGTGCGATACTGGTTTCAATTATTTTAAAACTCTTCACTCCATATATTTATTTATGTGCAGAACAAATATTATTATGATGGTTAGCTTAAATTTTAAACGATACTCAATGGCACAGTGGTACACAGAACTTATTAAATATTATTGTTTCCTCTAACGTTCGTCGTGTATACAATCATCGATTAGAGTGACAAACACCTAAATAGATGGTTAGTCGTGAATCAGAAACTGAGAATATCTCCGAATAGAACGAAAAAAAAATGGCACGTTCTGATACAACATAATACAATTTTCTCGTAAATTCAATTAGCTTATCTGTATGAACATTGTAATACACAAACATCGGTTGTAATTGTATGATCATTGTGTGAAATGTGAACTGTTGTAGGTTATGAAATGGGATATGGTTTTGTCGCTGCGATATCTAAAAATTTAGTTAAAATCAGATTCGTAACGCGAATATTATGGTTTTCCATCCGCGTTTACAACTACGTATTTACATACTCCCTGATGTTCGGCCTCATAAGAGTCGAAGAGACTGTGAAAAAATCATACTACAAATTCTATTTATTTATTATTATTTTTATTTTTTTTTTCGTTGACTGTTCGAGCCACAGAGAAAAGCTAACACAATAAGGTTCAAAGCGAAAAATCACACGTGGCAATTTTGAAACTCCGTCTTTACAGAACCATTTTTCTCAAACAGGAAAATCGACAGGCTATATTAGTCCGTAAATCCAATTTCCTTTTGTTTGTACGTGACGTGTTTTTTCCGAACATTATTCTGTCAAACGAAATTTGACACAAACACTCGGCTATTATAATCGAAAACTCGAGATAACGAAGAATTTTGTCTTATCGTCTGGCGAAAAACATCACAAGGATAAATAGAGTTTTACTTAATATAAACAAAATGTGAGATTATACTATTGTGAATACTGACGAAAATCTATTATCCGCAAATTTTCGTATACCATACATTATGAGGTCTAAAATACACCAAATTTATATTCAAAGCATGGGCGTAATATTTTAGCGTACAAAGGAAGAAAAACCTATACAAAACGTTAAGGTGTTTTTTTATTCATTTCCATGACTTTTCTAAACATTATAGACAGAATTTACCGTCAGTTGAGAATCGAATTTATAATCACGTGTCTGGAATCTTTAAGTGTTTTTATTTTCATTTATTTATTTTTCTCACATTTGTGATCACAAAATAATATTATTCAGCAAATATTTATTTTTTCAATTAAAAAAAACGAACTAACCTTTACAAAATTATTTCTTTTAAAAAAAATAATAGTTTAATTCAGTCATTGAAAATGCAAGTATAATATAATATTGAAAAATTTCAGAATATACAATATAATAAGAATCAACATAGTTACTGACGGTTAAAAAATAAATAAAATAGATTTACTTATTTTGAGTTTTTTTTTTTTTAATAATAACTATTAAATTATCATTAATTAAAATAAATATTGAAATAAAATAAAAATATAATATGTATATTACATTCATTGATATTTTTCCATCGAAAAAATCATAAACATTTTTAAAAAAAGATGATTACACATTAAGTAGTATTTTTTTCTTTTACGCTGTTTATATTTCATATAATTAAACTTATTATTATTATTATTATTATTAGATAAACTTTGATTATTTTATACATTATTCTTATAAATAATTTAGCAAAACTGAAAGATATTGAATAATATACATTGGTACTGTTTATCCAATATTTCACTTCGCTATTTCATAGATATTCGCTATATTCAATATTTGCTAATTTGTAAAAAAAAAAAAAAATAATAATAATATATGAACATGGAATTGATACGTAGTTAATTATAACAGGTCCTAAATAGATAGATTGTTATTGATACACAATTACAAAAAAAAAAAAAAAACTATTTGGACGATGAGCCAGATCATTCTTACGTTTCCTTATTTGTATTATTTTACTCTTTAAAAGAAGCAATAATGCTTTGTACCGGTGTTCCGGATTATTTAGCACGGCCTGTACGTATGCACTGAAGGGCTCGTTAATCAATCATTGCTTCAATCGATCAACAGATATGTCACCGTTTTTTCGGCCTTAAGTCTTATTTAACCTGCCGTTGAATAGTAGAAAACAAGTGATACCATACATGCAAAAAAAATAATTAAATAAAAATAATAATTATAACAATAATGATAATAATAAATTAAAAAAAATATATCAAATAATAAAAAAAAAATCAAAGCAAAGAACCGCCCTTTAAAATTAAATTATGGACCAGTAAATGAGTAAAAATTGAAATAAAAAACTACATGTCAACATGACATTGAAGTAAGTACTTGAAAAATGGCAATAGCTTGATGATGATGAAAAATGATCGTATTTAAATTTTAATGATCACACATAGTTGGGTGACATTTAAGTTGATAATTATGCAATATTATTTATTGTAAGCTGATTAAAATGAAAAAAAAATACAATGGTCCCTTATTGTATGTGAAACATTTTAACGATGAAATCAACTAGTTTCTGAAATACGCTAATATGCTTTTAATTTTAAATTTAAACGTTTATTGTTGTTGATATTATTTTGAAATAGTTTTATTACTAAAATACATGATTTTATGCTAATTTATAGTTTTATAGATTGTTCCTGAACCATATTCAAAGCGGTCGACTTCCGCACCAACAATTTTCATGTTATTCACGATAACCGTTACATAAATCAGTTAAATATAGTGAATAACTGAACACTAACGATTTAAATAATTCATTTACCTGATTTTGAAGCGAAAATATCGATATAAATCCTCACACAGTATTATTTTTCAATGGAAACCACGCGTCCCAGGTCGTTATTATTATTGCTTCCAGAGTTCAACTGACGTATATTATACCGTTAGTATACGATCACAATAGTAAAAATCTTATAATATTAATTTGCCATGAACATAAATCAAACTTGTTCGGTACTGTATCTTTTTGGAATAATAATTTATGTATGTATACGGTAAATAATATTTGACAACAAAAATACAGAAATTGATACCTGATGAAGATATCTTAATGGGTATAAAAGAACTACGTCAATAAATAATATTTACATTTCAAAATAAACCTATTATTTTATTTTATTTTTCAATTTGTTTGTATTTATCGTAAAAATCAATATTGTAATGGTCTTTAAGATTTTTATAAGGTTTCTATTAAATACAATATAGTGGTAGATTAACAACTCAACAATTTCAAGTATTATACGACACCAATTTAAAATTTATTCGTCTATGATAATTGTGCATACTGCATATTGTATTTTTGACTATCTCTTGGAAAACAATTACAATATTCTAAAATCCTATAGCCTATTCAAAACACTATAAGTACTATAAATTATGTAAAAATAACACTATTCCATTTAAAATACTTGAAATTTATTAAATTCGCAATATATTTATATAATGCGAAGGACAATAAAAGAGAGCTTTAAGATTTCTCTCAAAGGAGTATATTCAAAAGGATAAATATTGTCTAAAAAATATACTTTAATCTCGTGTATTTATTTTGAAGTAACTTAATAAACCGTATATATATTTAAATAGTTATAAAGTTTTTTTTCTTCTTTTTCTTGGTTGAATTCAATTATATTCCTGCTAATAATGAAAACGGCATAACTGATATTTGTAAAATTTAATAATAAAACGTTGATGCACAATAACAATAATTACGACTAATGGTGGTGGTTGACAGGCATGATGTTATAAATACAATGAAAATATAACAATTATTCAATGTTCATTGATAAAAGTGATTGTATTAATTAAAAACAATTTCCATTTACACTTGTATTCAGACAAATTTGACGGTATCAAATATTTTTGGCAAAATACACTATAGTTTTATTATAATTTCAATTTTTAATGTATTTTTATTTAATGTAAATGAAAATCAATAACAGTATGATGCAAATAACTACAAACTAAATACATTATGTAATAAAGATTATATATCAATTGATTAAATAAAACTCACCGATCTATATTATACAAACTGTATAATATTTTATTTTTCAAAAACGTAAATTAATCTATGTGTATTCACTTACCTGAAAAATATTAAAATAATTTGATTAAAAATAAGATTTACGTAGCTTATACTATAAGATGCATTTTTTTTCGAAATACACTTAAATAAATCAAAAACTTTAGTTCTAAATACTATTTTTTTATTTTTAACATAACTTTATTGTTCGGATACTCAAAATGAATCAAAAAATTTAGTAACGATAATATAGGGTTGAAAAAGTTTAATAAACTCAAATGGCATCTAAATCCATCCATACGGTTTGGAAAAAAAGTAAAATAGGATTTTCCTATTTTTAACCAAAGCCGGACAATGGAAAATAATGTGATGGAAGTCAACAATATTTGCTGTAGAATGACACAAAGGAGAAAAATTTGGAGCATGCGTTGTGTACGAAAGCGCTAAAAAAAAAAAATTAAAGTTAAAAGGAAGTTGAACGATAAATATGTATCAAATTGATGACAATCGTACTGTGATTTGGTGGCGAGAGATCATTATATAGAATGAATTCATTTTTTTTTAATTAAGGTAAGAAATACGAAGAAGATTAATCTAAAAATGCATATTAAAGTGTTGCTTTTTATAAATTATCATAAAAAAACACATTGCGTAAATTTACATATCTGTTCAATATTATTTTTTTAAACCAAATATTGCATTGCATTCGTATTGTTGACCTGAGTACTTACCGTTCATTTCGATAGCATAATATACTGAATTTTGTATGGATAAAATGTTATAAAACAATATTTCTTATTTAAATAATAATAATTTTACTGCCGGACCACGTAAAACAAAAAAAAAAAAAAAATTGAAAACCGTATATCATACGCGATGCATGTGAACTACTTTTTAGCAGGTACCCATTTATCGGTTGTACCGTGGCAATATATTTTATAGGATTATACATTTTTTGGCAAAGCAAAAGAGTTTTGTATAAAATACACCCGCACTTAAATTTTGGATAGTTTTCAAAAATCGCACGTTAATACTTCTATAACATATCATTATGTGATAGAAATAAAATGTCAACAAATGCTTAAGTTCGCAATATCATCAGCACGTTAAAACACTAACGCGTAATAATTTTCCTAATTTATTTGGTTATTTACTGTAAATAATTTGATCAATGCATTGATTCTTGATCATCTTATAACTATCATCTCCCTGATCGAAAAAATGTTTTCATAGTATTCTAATAAAAAAATAAATATGATATACTAGAAATGTATTTATTTTTATATTAATTATAATATTAATAACTTAATAAACTAACTTAATAACTACCATCCAAAACTAATTTACCGTTCCTCAACCATCCAAAACAGTTTCACTATTCCTTAGAACGTCTCGATCAGATATTATAAAGGAGGCATTATCACATTTGTTGACAATCACTAAGCCATTTTTTTATTTTTTTTTTCATTAAATTAACGTTAACATTGTTTCTTAACAACTAATATGAACATAACAATGATTATAACAAAAATAACAAAAAATGACAAAGATTATAAAAAGAAAATATAAATGATGAAAGATATTTTTAAAAAATATGGATAACTGTAAAACTTATAAATTTTTAAACCAATCTGCAGGATATAATTACTACAGGATAAAATACCTTTTGTAATGATGATATTATTGGAAAAAAAGGCATTAATATATAAAAAATTGAGATCGAAGGAGAAAAAAGATAACTAAGATTTTTTCTGTTGATTAATAGATTAGGGCAATAAATAAGTAAGTGATCAAAACTGCGAAAGTTATCATCACAGTCAAGAAATTGACAATATATGGCCGCCGTTATTGAGCCCAAATTTGAAGGATTGGTATGATAACAGGTTACGTTTGGTGTGCTATCTAGATTATTTCACTAAAATATTACAACTAATCTTTAAATTTTAAAATCACGGTCATTGGAAAACATTCATAGCAATTCTTTCACATTTTGAGGCATAGGATTCAGGAAAGTCTATCTATTCCAAGGACCGCAGTTTATGATATATATATATATATATATATATTTATATTTTTAATGGTTATTAATATGAACGTTTTACGTGGACTATACACTATAACGTTATATAGAGACTAAAAATTACCAGCTGAACAAATAATAATAATAATAATCATAAATAATTGCCTCACATTACTCATAGCTTCTAAAAATAGGTGTATAATGGACACATCAGTGACCATTTTTTTTTTTTTTTTTTAATCAACAAACTTCTATTTTCCCTTACCCGTGTAACTGCTTTATTATTACTTCAAAAAAAAAAAGCCATCACCCTTTATTTACTATAGTCTTCATAATTTATTATTAGTTTTTACCGCGGTATATTATTAAAGGAATAATATACCAAGGTTTTTACACTTACAAACACACGTACGCGTAATGTTTTACGCTACACGTGATTTAATGATACAAATTACAGCAGTAATGGTTGATAACGTAATTCGTCTTGAAATAAATTACAATAAATTACCAAAACCTTTCATAAGCAATCAGTCTTAAAGGAAGATTTATAAAAATGTTTAGATAGTTAACAATAGACGGAGATTGTGAACTTGTGCAATTACATCATAAAAGTATGATTGCCATAAGATTAAACAAATGAATGAAAGTATAATACATCATATTATAACCATTAAATGCATTTCATTTGAATACATATATAAACGTATTCGATCCAGAATGTTATCAAAAACTAGCAAAACGTGTGAAAATACATGCTTAGGGAGTTTTACAGTCAAAATCGTGGCAACGTCAACGAGGGGTTTATAAGGTCTTGTTAAAACTTTTTTGACAGTTCCGTGTATTTCCAGCAGGCACGTACTTTGCCCCCGGAGCACAACATTATACGGGGCCCAGAGGGACGAAATAAAGAGTGAGCTAGAGAGAGAGAGAGAGAGAGAGAGAGAGCGTATTATAAGAGAGCAATGATGACCGGACCTCCGGGGGGCTTGACGTCATTTAAGAAAAGATATGGGAAGGTTATGTGGAAGGTATTTTCTAAAAACAAATCTGCCATAGGCGATCCGTTTATAATTCCCATGATATCATACACACGGCTCGATGGATACACGTATTTAGGCATAGAGCAAAATGCTACAAATCTTCAGCCCCACTGCCCATCATCATACTTCCTTCCTTTCTTCTGACCGAGAAGCGCACAATTAACGTACAATAAATTACAACAACATAAAGGGCGGAGGTGGGATACTTTTAACATGACTGCACTAAATCTCCTATTCGAAACCCCTGCCTCTAAAACGATGGTGATCTATGAGCTTCCGTGTATATAGTATTTGTGTGTGTGTGTGTGTGTGTGTGTGTGTATGGGTGCACGCACGTATATGTGTGTACGTGTTTGGACAATTGACGTTAATTTATCGGTCGTAAATCCAACGATATTGGTCGACTTTAATTGTAACGTTTTTCCACTCCGTGCGCCTCCGATACGCGTGAAATAAAAATCCAATTGACGTCGTCGCATTTAGGTTTTAATTTAGACCGGTGAAAACGAATGGCTGCATAGAAAGTCCGGAGTCGGCCGATAAATTGTCAATCTCGACGTTGTAAAAACTCTCGTCATCTGTGGCGATGACAACGGGGTAGTCTTAGTATCAAGGCCATTATGCAAACAAAAACGATGCATTTTAATTTCTAACTTGGAATGTCTTAAACTTAAAGAACACGTATTATATTAGCCATTACCGACGTCTCCCGAAAGAGCAGTACTCGTGATAATATCGACACAGTTAATACTTAAAATCCATGTTCGAAAAAATGACGACTGTCATTGCAACTTTGGAATTCTAAGTTCTAACATGCTCATTGGTATGAATCACACATTATACTGTACTTCATGATCATCCGTAACTAATGAAACTGACAGTCAATAATGTAAAAAGAAATACTTATTGTTTCCATTGATGAAAATGTGTATTTATTCAAGTTGAACGCTATCAATTACAGTGACGTATAGTTGATGTGTTCATGCAGACACTACCAATTATAGCCAACAGTATTTGCGGAATTCTTAAAAATAATGGTAATAGTAATTCAGGCCGTTGCTGATGGTTGACACTTTTCTCAATAAATTATTAGTAATTGAAATTAGGAACATGATTTGAATCCATGGGCAATGGAATAAAAATATATCTAGAATTATAACTTGATCAGTATTTTGTCAGTGTGATTTTTAAGGCTATTATTAGGGCGTCATAATTGTTCAAAAGATATTTTTCGAGCTCTTTAAGGCTTGTTTTTCAAAAAGTGTGTCCAAAAATCGTTTACACGGGCTGATACTCACCGACATAGGTCGTGGAAGGGTCACGTTACATTGTAACATGACGATTACCATGTTAAAAATAAAAATTGTAACCATACGAAAGTACGTATTGCAACGATTCAAAAATACGAATCATAACGTTTCGCAAAACGGTAGTCGGGATTATGCCGATACGTTTTTTTTCGCTCGACGAATGTATACATTATTAGTAATACGTGTGGATTAATAATGCGAGTACGCGTTCTAACATAATGAAGTGGTGGTAGTAGTGATGAGAAGAATTTCAGAATGAGACGATAAATAAGAAGAAGCAAAAATATGAGATAATTTCACCATCAGCCTTTTTGTATGACGTAACCTGCGTCAACTGCCAGTTCCTTGGTTTTTTTTTCCGCCCCTCGAGAGCCCGTGGCTTCGAAAGAATATTAATATATAGAAGATTGTCAAGAATGTACAACGATATCCGTCTGGATTATACAGCCCCTAATTAAAAATCTACATTTCGTGCCATGACAGTTAATACGGATTATAATATTAACCGTAAATCTCAAATAATACGCCTTTAATAGGAATTATTTTTCTCGGGGGATAAACGCAAGAAAACAAGTTGTTTAATATCACGCTGCGGTAAGAACAAAAATAATGATAAACACGACCAGTGTGTATTTCGTTAAAAATAGCCGAGGAAAAATTATCATTTTCATCATTCGCAAAGACCGACGTTGAAAAAAAAAAATAATGTACGAGTATTTTCTACAATCACATTATACATTTTCAATAGTGGTTATAATATGAACATAAACATAAGTTTTACTTAAGCACACCATTGTCCAATAATATTAACTAGTATATCTGATCGTGTAAAATTCTCTTACTGTAATCAATGTACTTACTTTTTACTTATTGAAATTAAAATATTTAACTTTAATTTGTCAAAAACATTGTAGATATAATTTGTTCATTTATCAGTAATTATTTCTAAATAAAGTTAACTTTTCAGAAATTGGGAAGCAACAATAATTACTATTAGTGCTCAAGCTAATCCTCTATTTCATTAAACTTGTATCAAACTTAGTACGCTGTCTATGGCATTAGTATACGATGCATACACATAAATTGTATAATAATATTTAACTAAGTGACCAACATTGAATTTAAGTAAGATAATAGAAGATTTACCTCGTTTATAATATTTACAATAATATAATGTTATTAAATATATTAATATATTGACATCATATCTTATTTTTTATCATTTTTATATCATAAATGATGTGTAAATGTTATTTCTTTAACAATATTTTATCCTATCAAGAAATTTATAATACAAGTGTGTAGTTTAAATTAATTTAATTAACAGTATTTTCAAAAAATTATCAAATATCTATTTTATTCAACCTGAGAAATTATAATATTCAATTTTACAGTGTTTATGATTAGTCTCATAACTTATTCAAGGCTTTGAATTGTAAAAAAATTCTTCTTGTGAATTAGTTACATATCAACTCATAGAATATCATAATATTTTTAATATGTAACGATCATTTTATTTTGTTCAACTATTCAGATAAAAAGTTTATAAAACTATTTTTTAGCGGTTATACATCTTCGATTAAATTTGGGTTAAAACTGTATTTATATTTTTTTTCGTACATATTTGTATATAATAAACAATTTCATAAGTTTTCACTTAAAAATACTATGGAACTTCTAGAGACCACAATTGCACAATCAAAATAATAATACGTATTATGCACCTAGAGAAATCCCTAAGCTTATATAGTTATAAAGTTATAACTAGAAGACTTTCATTTAGTACAACCGAGGATACACCGTTTGATATCTTTTAAACAACGTATTTTCTGAAATGTATTGTTTGCTTTCTTTTCTAACACAGAAGTAGGTAAATAAGAAACTAACTGTTAATCTTAAATATTACTTTTCTCTAGTATATATGGACAATGTTGTAATTATTTTAAGCACGATGAACTTTCCGTTTTAATGGCTTACGAGTATGTATCTTTTCCGTGTCGTATGAATACGTATTGATTTAAGATTAAACACAGCCATTTGTATTCATCGTACGATAGAACATAAACTCCTACATACCGCTCAGAATATTAAACTCATTCGCATATAACAAGTAAAATCCATTGAAATCCAACAAAAAAGTTTTTTTTTTCTCTCTAATTAATTCGAATGTATCGTAATATTTTACGATAAGGATTTAAAAATGAACGGATTCGAAACAAATATAAATAGCAATTAACCGAACCATGAACAGATTTTAAACACGCTCCTCTCTTGTATAGACAACCATGCATATGGTACATGAACCCTAATTCAAAATTAAAACTCTTATAATTAAGAAGTACAATTATCTTTAAAACGAAGTGTAACAGAAGGCTCAAACATATTACTTTTGTTGTTGAACGAGACTTAAATTTGGTTCACGCTTATTATACTAAAATAACCATTAATTTAATACTACAAAGGCAGCATATATTATAGATCACTAAAGAAACATATACAGCACTTTATATAATTAACTTTTAAACATTTTAATAGCTATATCTATTTATACGTATGTATCTACATAAAATATAGATTAGTAAACTGCTTTGGAAAAATATTGCAATCTAATTGAAAATCGAGTTAATAATTTCGTATGCTTACTATATGCGATTACAAATTTAAATTATATCACTTGTAAGAACTAGTAATCATCAACAGTTTTATGGTAATAACGATCGAAATCCGTTTATGCAATTGAACTTATCCACACGTTTTTTTTAAGTATATCTATATTAATGGACGGAAACCAATCTAGGACTTTTACATCAACACATGCAAACACTAGACCCAAATGCCGTTTCTGTCGATAAAAGCCGATCACTCCTTGAATTCTTCAGTTCACCCTCATTCACATACTTATATTATTTCAAATCCGGTCAAAAGAAGTTAAACCCATTAGGCACGGAGTTTGTGTGCTTTTGAAAAAAAAAAAAACTTTATATATATATATATATATAATGGAATAAAAGGAAAAGAGAACGTAATATAAGTTCTAAAACGCCTATAACCAACACTACCCGTCCGATTTCGGAAAGCGTCTTTACATGAACCAAAACTACAGTTGGGTGGACCTGAAGTAGTTGTTTTGACAATGAATTGCACGAAGCTACTAATAAATTGAAAGGCTTGTCGGCCGAATAAGAGGTCAAAAACACTTCTGCTGAAAAACGAATGAAAGTCAATTTTCTTTACCTAAGGTATATATAGTTAAAGATTTGATAGATTTAGTGCACTATTATTATAACATTTGCTAAAGTAATTACGCTTGGACCACATTGGAATGATGTCCCCACAGTTTTCATTCGAAACAGAAACATAAATATTTACTGAGTTCACTTGAACTATTTCTGTTAAAATGTTTTAGCGTTATATCTATAAGTCTTAAGATTGTATTGGGCTTATAAAAATTTATTTTTTGACACATCTCGAAATATAAGTCATTTACAATGTAAACATAATACAAATTGTATTTTACTTTAGTATTACGTTTGGAAAACATACTTTTTAAATTAGTTTTACAGCAATTATTTATAGATCGTATATTCACTTTTGATGTATGTAGAGAAATAAAAGAAATCTTCAATTTTACACTTTCTTAAAAAATTTTAATTAATCATGATGAAGAATTCCTAAAAGCTAAATTATATTATTATCAAGTATTAATTAACAATTTTTTCATCTTGTGGAATTTATTTTTTTTTCAGTTATTATGTTTTGCGTTTAAGCTTTAAATACTTGGTTAAATACAAAGTATTTAATTTTTTAACAAGCAAAAACCTACATTAAAATTAACTTACGGTTAAATTTTACACATTAAATTGATTGACCTATAAAGAATTAAGAATTATCTTTTTAATTTCAGTTTTATAACAATACACTTTTATAATCAAATATATGTTATCCATTAAAAATTTTCTAATTTTCTAAGATTTAAAATCAATAAACATAAAAAAGAATTGGTTGACTAATAATAATTAATTGTATCTAAATTTAAATTAAATGGTCCATTGATAATATTTAAGATAAATTAAAATTCGGGTCATTGTTATAATTTGAAAATGAATATTCAAGTGAATTTACATCAAAGGAAAGTATAAATTATACTGTATAACATTTTATATGAATAACAAAATAGTCAAATTTATAAATGATTTCAACACTTTGTTACCATACATTATTATAAATACGTCTTATGTTCATCAGCAACTACTTGAAACCTATATAAAATTCTCTTATGTTTAAAAATATTACTCTAATTGTAACTGGGCTATTGTGATATACATAACATAATATTGTTTGATATAATACCTTAGTATGAACTATGTATGGTGCATCGTATATAAGCACTAACAATATGAATAGAAATAGCTAGGTAATTGTACCTAAACAAATAGACTTCAGTGTAATAACATTTCCGATGTAATTCTTTTACTGTTTTAAAGTATATTTACAATTTGTATAAAACGTAAATACAATTAGTAACTTTGATAAGCGGTAAATACAAAATGAACAATGAATTATGGAAACTGAGAAGTTACCTAGCACGGTTTTTACTAATTATTGTGAGAGAAAGCAGAAAGTCCTTATTTTGAGTCTTCGTGGTGTGTTATCTAGGAGTGATAAGAAGATTATTGTGGATTTAGAGCTTGCTATGAAATCTGATGTAATACATTTTAGAGATTTGATTTAAGGATTAGACTTAGGAAACTTTATGAAGGTTATTGTTTGTCATGTACTAGGGTGTATAGGAATATAGGAGGCAGAGAGACGGATGGATGAATTGAATATTTTTTCAGTATTGCGGAATTTTTTCGTAGGCAATTAGATGTCAAAATTATTTAAGTAAGGAATTCTAAACTATTAATTTATTATATTTTGTTATTAATGTTCATTTTATATTGTGATAAGGGCCATAGTACACGAAAACGGGTATTTAGAGCTGTACATTTATTGTTTATATGGGGATTCCAGATTAGTTTTTTTACAAAAACAAGACCTAGGTACTTTACTTCAAGGCAGACGGAGATTGGAATATTATGCAATGTAACTTGTAGGTATATTTGTTTTTTTAACTAACTATTATGTATTTGGACTTTGATACATTTATTCCGATTTTTCATGGTGTAAAATATTATAATGCACCGTAGTAGAAACTGTAGTTGGATTTTCATTGAAAGCGACTATTGACACAGTTGTTGTTTCATCAGCGAAAGTACCGAGTTCGGTAGATGATTTTTTTGGAATTTATTGAGTTGTGTAATGTAATTTTTAAGGAAAGAAGCAATATCGCTTTATTAAAGAGTAATATCTTGAATATTGAAGTAGTTTGAGTAAATCGAGTTCTATCGTATCACGAAGGTGCAATCGTTCAGGTATGATTTTATCAGTAGAAAGTAAAGCGTAGGCAGAATTGTTTTAGTTTAAATAGAATACCATCTAACCAAACTATATCAAGTGCTTGAAATATGTTTGAAAAAAATGGTTGCACAGTAATGTTTTTTTTCTCTAGAGACAAAGGCATAGTATCAACTACTCAATGTAGTTGATGTATGGTCGAATAATTAGGTCTGAAACCTAATCAGGTGTTTGGGAATGATTTTTGCTCCGAGTGAAGACTCTTTATTAAGTTACTATCGAACACTGAAGGAAAATTAGAGTAAACATAAAGGGTGGTAAGAGGTTATACTTTCAGGTTAGTGTTTTAGATATATTTATTTCACAATAATTTTATTGAAAAAGTGCTCTACTTAATTTATTTGTATATTTAATGCAGGAAAGTTTATCAGTCGAAAACTTATGTCTTTGTCAAAGATATCTTATTTCACAAATTTTACCATTTTAACGTATTTGATATGATTCAGAAAAGGATAGTAGATAAAGTATTTTAAGCTTGGGGTCGCTGCCAAGTAAATTCATTCTTGTATGTTACTCGTATGATTTACTATTATATTGTTAATATTGTCATTAACTTATATAGAGATTGAGCTAAGTGTGTGTTCTGATAAGTTTTTGGCATTCTAAAATAAATTAAACCTTTATTTATTTAATTTTTGATCAAGACTGAGAAATTAAAATTGTATAAAATAAATTTAATAAAGTTTATAATAAACCCAGGGTTTCATAAAGATTGTTCGAAATTTTTTGGTTTTTTCTTGCTTCCGTTTAGGCTCGGTAATGGATAAGCAGATACTCGACTGAAAGAAATACACTATATATTTGGAACAATCTAGATTCGTCTTTATCCATTAGGTGGCCATGGGAAATTGTTGAGTAACCTATTTGAAGTCTATAGAAAATTACTTTATTTCTGTGATTGAATATTTGTGGTTTCGGCTAATAGATGTTGATGTTTTTGATTTCTCTGAGTTTGTTAATGGATGTGAGTCTCCATTCGTTCGAGTTTCCATAATTTGAAACAATGGTTGCTCACATTTCTATAATGTCAATTGGGGAGGAATATGAACGTAATTTTACCATGGGTTTATTGACAATTATTCTAGTTAACTCGTCGGCTTTCTCGATGCCTAAAATCCCACAATGGCCTGGAGTCCATATAAACCTTAGGTTTTCATTGGATTTGGATATTAGGTTGCCTATTTTGAATGATTGGGTACAAGGAATAAAGGTTGTACTTGATAATTTTAAGAGCGCTGAGTGAATCGGAACAAATGTTTATGGTAGGATCAATTAATTGCTATGCTTATTTAACTGCTTCAGAGAGCTATACATATCGCAGTATAAATAGGTGTTTAATGATCATTTGAGTACATCAATAATTACTGTGTTAATGATTTAACATTAAATACCTTAAGAAATTATTCGGTTCGTTTCAACTGTATACCGAAATATAATTTTGATCGCAATTGTAATTTAAGCACATGCCAATGTGTGCACGAAACAAAAAAATATCATTTCGGGATTTAAATGCTTTAATATGCCCCTTATCCGGTCGAACTTTGGCCGAACCACTTTCGCGCCGCCTAAGCTTGTGTATTCCAATCACCATGTACAGAAATTTTACTACACCGATGACCCTGTAGATATCGACGAACAATAACGAATCATCATTGTGAATGATTCCATCAAAACTCGATCACCGAGAAAACCCCTCACTAATTGTCTCAATTTCATTCGTAATCGTACTACTTATAAAAAAAAAAAAATAAAAAAATTATCACTTATGGCCAATCGTTTTTTTTTTTTTTTTTGTCATTAATTGTGATTCGTGGTTCACATTTTATGCACTGAATAGAACGGTCTGAACGCCAAAAATTTTCAAGTAATCACATCCGTTCTTCGTAATTATATAACCAACAGCCTATTCGTCTTTGTTACCCTTCCCAGTTCTTTTTAACGCTTTGTTTATAATAAGCTTCTTTTGCGGGACCGTGCTGGTTGATATGCACTTTGATTGAACAACAATCCTACTACATCTGAAGATATGTATAATTTTCAATCTAAACTGTTCATACGATGAAATATTTTAACTCTTTGATTCCATGCAAACACTATTATTTTTTAACGAAACTGATAAAACTCAATAATTTTATATTTTATTCTTTCTTACATTTTTGGTTATTTTTAAACTAAATGACCACTCGATTAAGAGTAGATTTTTTTTTACAAACATTTTACTTCTTTTAATGTACTCTTATA